>JAGDQP010014926.1:14993-29166 GCA_022664845.1 Lepisma saccharinum | reverse complement strand
TTTTCTCATTTTTGACACTATCTGGACCACTGTGCACTGTTGTTCCGGATTGAAGGTGTGTTGTGCAATGACAGAATATCACCGCGTAAACAAAATGCAACACGTTCTACCATTCGGAAGCTGTGTGAATATCTGAAAGGTAGATGCGTATGATCTAAAAAGAATTGGAGTCAATTTTAATTAAAATTGCCTCTGTTTGTTAATCTGAAGAGTGAACTGTGAATAAAATAATGATAAAAATTATAAAAATGCGACTGTAATGATATGTTTAGTGACCATGAAATGCTGATAGAGACCGGTGGTATTATTTTGATCACATAAATGAATGGAGAGAGACCGGTGGTATTATTTTGATCACATAAATGAACGGAGAGAGACCGGTGGTATTATTTTGATCACATAAATGTTTATTATGATTAAGTTTCAGACTTCTCTTAGTCGACTCGCATATAATTTGACAAACTTTGTCTTAGGAACAAAGCTACCTTGAGTAAAACTATTAGCTATCATTTTTGATGGTACTGAAGTAGGATTGAGATTACTTTTGTTCTAGATCTTCTTTCCAGTTTGAACAACCAGAAACATAATGGTACTGATGCATTTTTTTGTTGTTTTTTATTCTACTATTTGTTCTGTTTATAATACTTTTGTTTGGTACCACTGAAATAATGTATTGGGATACCAATTCTTTTATTTACTTGTAAAATATGTTCAGTTTTGCTTTTAAGTCCTATCGAACTCGTGCGTATATTGAGTGCGCGTAAAAAAAAATCAGCCATCTATTATATTTGATTTGCTGGAAACGGCTAGATTTAGCATGTACTTACATAACGGGTTTACCAGCTATTGGTTTTCTAAAAACAGTACTATGGAAATTTTTATTTATACGGTAAATGTGTAGATCCAGAAAGTTCAAAGTATCGTTATTTTCAAATTCTTTAGTAAATTATAGGTTGGGATGTATTGCATTAAGCTTATTGATAAGTTTCTAGTTGATTGTCTTTTTCGCGAAACGTACTGCTTTTACATTGTGTTTTTGTTGTTACTGTACATCTGTCTCAAGAATCAACCATGTATCCTTTTTTCTACCTGTTTACCATTTTATATATAGGGGGTAATCCACATTTTTTTATTGGTCGTAGGGGGTAATCCACATTTTACACCCTACCACCAGCACCTCAACACGCCGTCTGTGGGACAATGCCTTTATTCATGGTTTAAGCGCGAAAATAAAACCTGACCTTAACCTTCAATAACTCCCTTTTCCTCTGCATTTTCAACACATTTCCACCCACGATCCCACCCTGTACTTACACGCTATACAGTTATTGTTATTTCAAGTTCTGGAAATCGACGCGCTACGGTAGTCAGTTGTTCTCCAGTTTTGATGCTTTGTCCGCTATGTGTCGCCACTGTCTCTTCAAACTTATACTTTGTGAACACGTGAACTTCGATCTCTTCTCTATACTTGAAAACGTGTAATACACGAAATATATTGACTTTTTATATGTGAATATGTGTAATCTAATACGAAACTATAAGCTATACGTATTATCCTTTTTTTCCCCCTTCATTTGTCTTAAATTGCCCTTCCGGCTTTCCTTTGTACATTGCGTTTTCAACTGGTAGGAAGGAAAATGGACAGAACGGACAGGCGCGGGAGGGGTGTTAAGAAAACGCCATATTGCCAATGATGCTGGGTGACAGTATGGCCAGGTTATGGAAGCGGGAAAATGACTAGATGGGTCGGAGAAAACACCAAGTGGAGAAGAAAGTGAAAAGGTTTCTAGGAGCAGGTAAGGGACTTCATGTAGAAATAAGATGGTAAAGAATAGGAGGGGAGGGGAAAATAATAATAATAATAATAAAAATAATTATGAAGATGAAGGGGAGAACAAAGAAACAACATAGAAAGATAGAAATAAAAGTGCAACTAGAGACGGAACAAGGAAGAAAAAGAAAGAAGAAGACGGCACTGCGTAGCAAGGAGTTGTACGTTACAGGCAGCTGAAGCCGGGTTCATGGCTGGTGGAAAGGATGGAGATGTACATCTGCCCTCATCTCTTTCTAACTGTGGAAGATGAGTCAGGGTTCAGGACTTTCAGGATTCTGACTCGAAATGTTTCGTCAAAGGTGCAGCCGTCATAAGAAGTGTGTTCGGGTATGGGGAGGTGCGGAAGTTGAGATTTGGAGAAGTGGCGATGGTTGTTTGTGTGGAATGTTAGAGGAGTTTGAGTTTCACCAACGTAGAAGGCGGAACATAGGTTACACAGTAGGAGATAAACGAGGTTGGAAGATATGCAACTACCGGAGTGTCTGAAAGAGAACGTCTTGTAAGTGACAGGATGTACGAAGGTAAGACTGGGATCAAAAATAGGACAGGTTTTCCAGCGGGGTCTATTGCACTTGCTAGGTTTTGTGGGGAGGGGGAAGGATTGGTCCAGTTCTGGTGAGAATCATGTTGAGATTCGGAGGTCTGCGGTAGACTATTTTGGGACACAGCGGGAAAACTCTTTCAGATTCATGAAGACTGACTTCTTCACCACATTTTCGTCTTGAGACAAATCTTAGAGAAAAATAGGATTACAGTTATTTACTGATTTTAAGAAAACATATAACTCTATCAAAAGGGAAGTACTATACAACATCCTGGTACGATTTGGAATTCCGAAAAAAACTTGTTCAACTAGTGAGGATGGGTCTCAGCGACTGCATAAGCAGAGTACGGATAGGTTCGGATAATAATATGTCAGATAGTTTCAAGATTCGCAATGGATTGAAACACGTTGATGCCTTGTCACCATTATTATTTAACTTTGCGTTAGAATATGCGATTCAGAAAATAAAAGAGGACAAAAAAGGGACCAAAATTGAATGGCTTGAATAAACTTTTCGTATACGCGGATGATGTGAATTTAATAGGGGACGATATAGATGCACTGCAAAGTAACACCGAGGTCCTAGTAGAAACTTGCGATGAGTTAGGTCTACAGGTAAACATAGATAAAACAAAATAGATGATAACAAACCGAATACCTAAGAATTAAGAATGAGAACATAGAGAAAGTAAACAAATTTAAATACTTAGGTGCATATGTAACAAACGAGGTCATGGAAGAAATAAAAAGTTAGTAATATTAGAAGAAGTAATATTAGAAGGGATCTTCGAGAAGTAGATGTTCGTGATAAAAACTGGCTTGATCTTGCTCAGGATAGAATCCTATGGAGAGTCTTTGTTACTGCGGTGATGAATTTGCTAGTTCCGTAAATCATAGAGTAAATAAGTAAATAACTTACGCTAACAAGCAAATATATTGATAGGGCAGAAAAAAAGTTACGATTTCTTTTCTTGCGTCATGATTAGGATGTCAAAGTATGTGCGCATGCAAATTTTGGCAACCCGAGAGCAAATGGTTTGGGAAATATTTATGGTACAACAGTCTGTGGATAGTGATAAAAAAAAGTGTTGAAATACCATTATACCTTTAAATTGCTGACAGAAATGGAAATCAAATACATAGTAATGTGTACTGGGTAGAAGGTGCTACCTCGTGAAGGGTATATTTTTTCATGGTCGACATCTTGTAACCCGCCATATTGAATCTCGATCGATTTTCTTAAATGGGAATGGGGTCGTGTAATATGTCATTCTGGGCTAGAATTTTACGGAAAATACGTTTCTGTAATTAGTTTTGCCGTAAATTTAATATTGTGAGAGATAAGGGTATGTGATGTTAGCATGAGATACAGTTTTAAATACAATGGCCTGGAAACACCAATTTTGCCTTGAAATAACGAAGGGAATGAAACTCAAATGTGTACTAATCCATATCAATGGTGCACTATACTCAGAAACACTTTTATGCATTTCATCGTTATTTCGAGACGCATCGTATTTAGCCTGGAAAATCATTTAGTTTATTATTAGTAGTATTATCTCATATTGGTAATAGTATAAAGGTGACATGCAAGGTTAGTACCAACTTCATACGCTAATAAACTAAAGCAATTCCGAGAAGACATATAAATGCAATAACATGTGTACAGTGCACACAATAACATGTACGCGTACATCTGACCAATAACATGTGAAGATCTTACATCAAAATATGAAGAACTTGTGGCATTTTAAAATGGCCTCAATAATGAATTTGCTATAAGTGAAACACATCTCCTTCATCAAGAACAAACATTATATTTCGCTTCCTAATTACGTATATGAAAATAAAATAAGAAGCTATGGTAAAATAAGTCCATACAAAGGGCATGGCGGAGTAGGCCTGTACATTAGGTCAACGTTAAATTACTTTGTACGTGATGATTTAAACAATATGAATAATGTGAAATGTTATGGGCTAAACTCACTGATTTTTATTTTGACAAGAAAACGGCTATAGGTGTTATTTATAGATCTCCCGACAAGAACTATGAAGATTTCCAAAATTGCCCAAATTCAATGCTAACTAAAATCAACACTGAAGATAAATATTGCATATTTACTGGCGACATTAACATTCACCTAAATAATGTACGTGAAAGTGCTGATTACATTAGAATGTTGAATACAAACAGCACTGAAATGTGTAGAACTGTCCCGACGCGCATACAAGGTAACACTCACAGTATTATAGATCATATTGGAACAAATATAACGAACATAGATATACAATTAGAAGCAATAACTACTCGCATTAGCGATCACTTTCCAATTTACATGTTCACATCAATAAGAATAAAAACAAACCCGGTCTGGTAAAAGAAATAGCTGTTCGCGATTGTTCAAAGATAGCACAAAAAATAAAAGAAACCAATTGGGAATTAAAATTAGTATATAACTCAACTTGTCCGACAGGTACCTTAAAAAGTACTTCAAACGACAATAGAAAATTATATACGGGAATGTACGGTAATTAGAAAAGTAAATATCAAATACGTAGTTAAAATTCAGCCATGGATGACAGTTGCTCTACTTAATTCTATTTCAGATAAGCTTTGGAAAAAGAGCATTAAAAATCCATTTAACTTACACCTTCGTGACAAATATAAACAATACCAGAAGACATTAAAGACAGTTATAGAAAAAGCTAAAAATGACTACTACATGAGTGCCATGTTGCAAATGGGAACAAACACTAAGGAAAAATGGAACATCATGAAACAGGCAATAAATCTTATGAAATCGGTAGAAAATATTGACTTTAACATTGAACAGGAATGTGGCCAACTCATTACGGATCCACAAAATTTGTCGCGAATGAATTCAACACATACTTCACGCGTATTGGGGAAGACTTAGCAGCTAAAATAAAGAAATATCGAATGATGATATAGGGCATAGATTGAAAATGAAACAAGCAACATTGTTTCTCAATCCTGCAAGCGAAATGGAAATTTATAACATTATAAAAACATTGCCAAACAAGATAAGTGTTGGGTACGTCAATATCAATACGAAAATTATTAAAGAAACTTCGACAGAATTAGGTCCTGTTCTAAACCATATAGTTAATTTAATGTTTCTGACCGGGCGTTTGCCCGACTCACTAAAAATAGCCAAAATAATACCAGTTTTCAATGGTGGAAATAACAAAGATAAATCTAATTATCGGCCTATATCTATTCTCCCTATATTAAGCAAAGTGTTTGAAAAAGCTATATGTTTAAGAATGACGAGTTTCATTGATAATCACAAGATTATAAAACAAGAACAATATGGATTTCAGAAAAACAAATGTACCCAACTTGCTGTCAGTAATCTTTCAAATTACATCTCCGAAGCCCTTGATGAGAGAAAGTACATAATAGGGGTAATCATAGATCTAAAGAAACCATTCGATACGATAAATCATAAGATCTTGCTTCAGAAGCTATATAGTTATGGAATATATGGTATTGCTTACGATCTCTTCAAAAGTTATCTGCAAAATCGAAAGCAATACACTTATGTTAACAAGGCGACATCAAACTTAAAAGCAGTAAATTGTGGAATAACACAGGGATCTGTCTTAGGACCGCTACTATTTTTGTTATATACTAACGATTTGACGGAAATTTTAAGTGAATCAAAGTGTCTGTTATTTGCAGATGACTCAATTATATTCAAGAAGGGATCCATACTTGATTTAGTGCAAAAGGCAATTAATAGCGACTTAAGAAAATTAGAGCAGTGGTTCAACATTAATAAATTAACGTTGAATATCGCAAAAACAAAATGCGTATATTTCAGAAACATTCATAAAACAGAAAATATTAAATACTATCCGGTTTCTATCAATTCCGAAAACATACTTACAGTTTCAAATATAAAGCATCTAGTTACATGGTTCGACGGACATTTCACATGGGAAAAACACTTCATGGAAATAAGCAAAAAAGCGTCACTGACCATTGGTTTACTCTTCAAATGTTCTCGGATGTTTCCCGAAAATGTAACTAAGATGTATTATTATGCTTTTGTACACCCATACCTTTCATATAGCACTGAATCATGGTATGGGAACTTAAGTAAACAATATAAGCAAAAATTATTTGAATTGCAAAAGAAAGCAACTAGAATAATCAAAGGTGCACACTTTTTGGCGCATACGTGTCCTCTATTTGAAGAGCTTCAAATAAAGACGTTAGAGGAACTTTATTTATATACACTAAGTTGCCTAATGTACAGGATACTTGATAACAATGTTACTTTATTATCATGCCGAGTAACAGCTTTAACACACCATATAGAACAAGAGCAATAACAAATAATCAGTTAACTATATCCAGACCACGCTTAAACTATGCATTACGAAGTCTCACATTTAATAGTAATAGTGTTTGGAATTCCTTACCCTCGAACATAACAACTTACAAAGCATTCAGAAAACAAATGAACAACTTTCTACAATAAAACCAAACTGAATTGTAAAAGTAGTACATTTTATTTAGTATATTGTCATGTAATTCTATATATAATCTTCAGATATGTTCACATTTCATTATTTAACCAATATATTTGTAGTTTTTCATTTTGTAGTTTTTGTATAATCATTCATATCATTACATTATTATATAACCAATGTATTTTTTCTCCATTTTTGTAAGAAATTAACAATTATTGAGAGGAGGAACCAACCATAAACAGCATTTGCTCGGTTCCACCTAAATTTCTGTAATCTGTAAATTCTATATTATTATTAATAAAATGTATCTGTATCTGTAAAAAGTTTACTGTTGCCCATACGTAAAGAACACACTAATCTTTACTATTGCTTCAAGTTTTATAGCTCAAAATGATAGCCACTCGAAATAATGGTGGACGTGTTTTTGCGTGTTCTCATATTTGTAGCCGTTCGGACGATACAAGGGCTGGCAAAGGACTTTATGGACATGACCTTTGACCCCCCGCCATTTTGGATAGGGACAACATAGCGACTTGAAAGTTTCACCAAAATATCTCTTTTGTCAAGACCTTTAAAACGAGATATTACTCGACACCCTTTTCAATTTGAAATTCTGAAGTTTACCCCCGCCTTTTCAATTTGTAAATTTGGGGGGCTTGAGGGCCAAGTTTTATAGCTCAAAATGATAGCCCCTCGAAATAATGGTGGACGTGTTTTTGCATTTTCTCATATTTGTAGCCGTTCGGACGATACAAGGGGTGGCAAAGGACTTTATGGACACACGGTATATTGGCGTTCTTGTTGGGCATGTAACGCAGTGTCTTGTACACATATTTTTTTAACCAAATATCTACGTAAATTGTTGTTTGCTATGCTATAGACCCTGTTTCTAATTAATATTTAGAAATAAATAGCCACTATTGAGTAATATACCTACTTCCCGTATCCCCGTGCGTTAGTTAACGACGCACACACACTTATAAACCTATAGAGCCCTTGTGTGGAGCGTGCATAAAAGATTAATATAACTGTCCCCATCCCGGCTTCCATGGATAATAGTTATAAGAAGCGACATTCAAGAATATACAAATCTATTCTAAACTTTAGGTCTCTTATATACTGCATATATGAAGAGTTAACATATCTGTTCCTTCCCGGCACACGGGTTATAGTTAAGGAAAACACTAAAGAAAATACAAATATTCGTAAATTTGTAGGGTCTTATATGTCACATACAAGGCGATAATTTAATGTATTTGCAAAAATCAACTTATCTGCTTGTGTATAACATATTCACGAACCGCGAGAAATCACCTCCCGAAAGGTTGTGAATACAACATCATGTGTTTGAAACCCATCCAAATTATTAGTCGTTTCCTCTCAACAGACTTTCAGGGGGAAAAATATACCAACTTGAGCGCAACTCCTGAACTATAGTCGTAGTTACTTATACCTCCACCACTAAAAACCTTATATTATTTACATGGCCTTTCTCGGGCTCAGGCTGTTATCCCCCAGTATTTAATTACTATAAAAGGGGTTTAAGTTTTTTAAACTTCTTATAAAAAGCTTAATGTATTTTTTTCTTAATTTGCAATCTCACAGAGTCGTTATCACAACATGCGAAACACTTGAAGTATGCATTATTTTTCTCTTCTTACGTTGCTACCCTAAATAATTACGTTACTTTATTGATATTTCGTTTTTTCTTGTGCAAATTAAATACGTACTACCTAAAAATTAAGTCATCGTCATCTACAATTTCTTAACACAATAAATTTAATTATTACTCCTTCTTTTTCTCGAAAAACAGTATCCGTAAAGTAATTGCGTTTTAACCGCGACCACCTTGAAGAAGCTTCTAAAAAAGTCATACAAAGTAGTGAAGAATTGGAACCAGTGAATAAGATGCCACTGGCGTGAATTTCCTTCCTTCTGATGCTGACAAATACAATTATAACACGAAGTTAGGAAAGACAGATCTTAGATCTATGTTCAATGTAGTACAGCGGCTAACTTGTTGGATCTTGAATCTACCCTCCTCACAAGACGAGATCTTATGTGAACTTACCAGTGGTTCATCACTTTTAAAGAAAGATGAAATTTTGGACAACTTCTTAGCAGTTTCCTCCAGTTTGCAAGCCAATTTTCGTTTTTGAGCACCACTTAAAAATTTAGACTTTGCATTAGTCATTATTAAACAAGCAAAAGCAGCAGTAAGTAAAATGCAAAATTAGATTAGCACGAGAAGACACTTGATAACATCACACAACACACGATACCGCAAGTGAATTAACGTTAATGTTGAAACTCGAATGAAAGTAAATACCTGACAAATTTTATTAGAAACACCGCCGCACTTCACGGCGAAACACGAACCAAGGGTTAGTTTGAACTTTGAATTCTAAATAAAACTGGAAAGATAACCAATCAGAGGAAGAAGAAAAAAACACATTCAAATTTAGAAAACAAAGATCATGATGCAGAGTGTCAGACAAGTGCTCCTCTTGTTTCCAACCGATAGGACGGGGAATTTGGAGACAGTAAGAAACCGTAATTTTTCTGACTTTATTACCTTCTGTGCCCTCAATTCGTTCTTTTCGCTGCTTTCTTTAAACTCTACCAACGATGAAAGCTCTTGAGCTAATCAAAGGAAGTAGAAGGTCAAAAGATGCTGGATTCAATAAGTATGCTGAAGTGAAGATGCCTGATGTCAACTTGGGTGAAATAGTAATTTGTTCAGTAAGCCCACCCTCCACCCAACTCATTGATCCTGACCGACAATTGTCATTTATTATTCTTTGGCATAACCCAAAGCTTAGGATTTTACAGACTGTTTGCGACAAAGTAAATAAATAAAATACGTACTTCAATTGATCGAATATATTTCGAACCATTAACTTGTATGCACTTTTTTCTTTCCTCTTACGTCGGAAATAAAAATAACTAAACTATATACAAAAAAGGCAAGTTACTGGACCTCGAAACTAAATTTCGTAAGTAGGCCCCCTTAAACCTAAGGCCCCTCCACATTGCGGGGCCTTTTAGTTACGCCAATGATATAAGATGACAATTCACATATAAACTCTAGTGGAGAGTAATATGTAGTTAACATTGCCTGCACCAAAGAACTTAAATGTGGAAGCGATAGAAGACAACGGTAATTAATGGGATAAATCACATGAGCAGTTGGTCGGGAATTTCCTTTTTTTAATATAAAAAGAGTGGCAATTCCTTGCTTTTACATTATCAATAGTTATTTTTCAATTGGAAAGTTTTATTTTATGCATATCATTATTCTGAGTTCTACTTGAATTGTTCAGATTATTTTCTTCAATGTTCACTCATAAATAGGGGTATATAGTTTTATAAACTCAACAGATTTTACAAACACGCCTATATAAATACTAATTTATATAAATAAATAAATCACAGAAACATTCAATCCACTACTGGATGAGGCCTCTGCCCGAAGAGAGGAGATTGGTCTACTGTTCCCACGCTAACAAGACGGGTTAGAGAGAGAAAGAGAGAGAGAGGTCAAAGCTTCACCATTTCCATATGAAAAAAGCGTTTCAGAGTATTGAACTGAAAACCTAAGGAAAGAAATTCTGCCTTCCATACTAAAGCACAGTTTAGTCTCTATAAGATGACTCATCGTGATCATGGGGATCGTGAATTTGCTGTGGACACGCTTTGGGGATAGTGAACTTGCTGTCTGGAACCACGATCTGACTTTGGATATTCTCCCTTTATAACCGTATTTTCTTTTGACCGCCTCTGACTATATGTTAAGAACGTAAATCCCATACTGTAATGAGAATATTGAGAAGTAACTTGCGTATGACAAATAGCTACAGACAAATACGCTTCACACACTTATTAATTGCTATTACACGATTTACTTAATTTGTATTTAACATTCACATATAATATACTAACGTTCTATCAATACCCACCACCTCTCAGATGTTATATTTTAAACATACTAATTATTTATGTCTTGAAATGATTGTATGAATACATATATAACGGATTTATTTTAATGTAATTATTTTATTTAATTATTCATGCTTTGAGGAAGATATCATATTCATTACATACAAAAATTTGGTCCCGAACAGAATTCGAACCCAGGATCTCACGAACAAAAGTCCCGCACTGTACCACTGAGCTAACATGAACATCACTACCGAGCTCCTTCTGAAGAAACAAGACTGAATTTTTGGTGTCCAAGACAATGATATTCATATCCGTTGCAAATGCTATTTTCTTTTGCTCCTTTGTCTTGTTCATTCTACTATGGATGCAGAACTATGTTTGCTGTTCTTCCTTCTCCATGCCTTTGTAGATCCCCCTACTACCTGCAAGGAAGCAGCACTGGTTCTGGTCCGCCTCGGAATATTTCCGGTACCACCATATCTGGTCGGCATTCCCCTAGTCGCCACCTGGAGTGTTAAATTATTATTTATTTTTTTTTCACTTTCGTGGGTGTAAGGCTTACTATTATTTAGTGCAATTCGTCTCTAGTTTTGGAACTCGTGCTTTTGGCAGAAGAAGTAAGTTTCAGCAAGGTGTGCACTGTGCATAGGTTTTTTCAATCAGTGCTTAAACGAAGTCTGCACCGGGGAGGGAGGGGGGAACTATATTCGTTTGCTCTCCGGAACTGTTAAGCTAAAATTTCGTGTATGGCGTGTAGCCTATGTTCAGCGCTTTGCATTTCAGAGACTTCTAAAATTACGGAAAAAAATACAACAGAAACATATATTTTTTTAAAAACATTTAGTTGTATTGGGTTCTATAACTCCCCTCCCTTGAGAAATTCCTATCTATGTTACTGCTCAAATGTATTGAAGACTCTTAAGTAAATGTGGTACAACTGAAGTGCAAATATGATAGTTGTTAATTTGATGCAAAGAAACTCCATACACTGAACCGTAACATTCCACGCTTATATCCTTGCAGCAAGTAGGCGAAGACAAATTTGTTGTACATTTGTGAAGTGTTAACTAACACTTTCATTTGCTTCAAGTTTAAAGTGGATTCCAAGTTGTCCTGTCAAGCCGTTTACAAATGTGTGTTTGTCGTGTCGAACTGGTTGCAAGCCTATTGTAAGTGTACAAAGATATTAAGGAACACTATGCTTGTCTAATATGCCTTGTATCCAGTAAAAACCACTGTATATAGAAATTCTATCTCAGAATGTACTCGAATCTATGTACACGTTAAATCTGCTCATTAATGCACATGAAATACAATCTTTTGCATATCTTCTTCTGTAGGCCCTGCCGCCTATAATATATGTAGTATTGGTGCAAACACCCGACAGATTTACTAACACATATAAGTAAATGCTCCCGAACGAAACATAGTTAATATCGTCAAGCTAACCTGCATTTCCACCTCCTAAAAAGCAATTACCCACAATTCATTTTAGAAATAACGTTAAAAAAAAACTCTTATCGGAAGACAGGAAGAAAAAAATTGCAAATGAGTCTTCATCAGAGGTTTTCCAAGTAAAGTGTAATTGCTTATATTTTTATATAGGTAGGATTAAAAGTAACAAGTCCACACGCCTAAAGGAACATATTAGGGATGCTTGACTTACACTAGTAACAGCAATTATGTTCTCTCTAAACTAACCATATGCCTGTTGAGTCACGTATTATACAAAATGTCACCTTGGAATACAAAAGACAACTTAGGAAAGTTACTTTATTCCAAATAAACACCTAAAATTAAATTTGTACACGGATTTGCTCAGTAAAGAATGGATTTCATTTTTCAAGGACTTTCCTCTAATACAGGTATTTATTCATATATAACAGGTAATATTTTTGGAAATGGTGAGTATCACTAAATTACGTAATGTTTTGTTGTAGATGTCCAATAGTGTATTATGGGAATAATATCGTTTTCGTAATCAGAACGACTATGCACCTTAAGGGTAAATCAGATTATAAGATTTTAGTCTGAGATCTTTAAGTTGGATGAGAAATTCGCTTTACTTCAGTTGGCGCAGTGTATGTGAAACTTCAAGCTTTTTTCAGTGATGTCTTGTGTGTTCTATGATAGAGTATAGTTGTGTAATTAGAATAAAGGTCCATAATATATATTTGAATTAATGTGTTACGTTGATTATTGATAGAAGTAGTAGCTCATACATTTTTCCAGATAAAGAATCCACAGCCATCGAAGACTAGTGTAGAAAGATCTAGAAGCGTGCCTTACGGAGAATAGTAAAAATAGTAAAGACATGAAGTAGAGATACAAAAAGTATTGCAGATAAAGAGGACGCAAAGATCTTATTTTCCTTACTGTTTTCTTTTTGCATAGTTCCTCCATTCTGTGAAACAGTGGTATCTGACGCAAGAAAACTAGGAATTCAGTTCACTTACAACATGGATTGTACAAATAAAGGAAATACATTCTTTTAGAAAACCTTAACTTTTGGAATACGGCAGCTCTTATTGTGGTAATTTTGCTATATATTTTGTCTTATTCATTTTACTGCTTTCTGTTCAATATTTGATGTCATAATCATAGTATATCTGTATATTTGACATGTTCCATACCACTGTGCCCAATAGCACATGTGGTCCCCGGAACGCAATAAAATAAAATCTAATCAAACAGTTCTTCCAAGACAACAAAGTAAATCGAAAACGATAATTTAGTGATGGTATGTTTATTTGCAATCCTGAAGATTCCAGACTTCAAACTACACAACATCCTGAATGCGGAGCTTTCTTGGTATCCTTTGGGCCAAAGCAGATATCACTGTAAGTTCAGACTTGCGACTAGGCACAGAAAGATAGCATAGGGCGGGGTCATTCTCGCGCAGGCGCATTACTCCTTAAAGCGTAAATATTACTCCTTAACCGTAAATAAGACTGACAAGCGGCCAAGTTCCAGTTTCCAATTTGGCGTATTGGTAGAGTGTCGGAAAGCTAATGCGGAGAACCTGGGATCGAATCCTAGCGTGTTTTTGTTTGTGTTTTTTAAAAAGAAAAGTAACTTTTCCCTTTTCTGTGTATATACACGCATTAGGAAATTTAATAAAATTAGTGATCAAGAGCACGTGCAGGTTAGGTAAGTCAGATACGTTTTATTATTATTGTAAACCCGATGCTGTCTTCTTGCTAAATTATAGCAATGCTATCTTCCTCTCCCTAGACGCAAGTTAAGTTCAGGGCTCTTTATCAGCGAAAAGAATTAGAAGAAAATGGTAAATTCAAGAATCATTAACAAGTTTAGTCAAGTATCTGCATTTTAGATCGAAATTAGTACAA
>JAGDQP010014926.1:0-11988 GCA_022664845.1 Lepisma saccharinum | reverse complement strand
AGCACTCGAAATTTACTCTTGATATCATTTATATCTAGTAGCCTTGTTCTTAGTTTTAATTTACTCCTCTTTCAACTACACTTTCAGCTATAACCGTATTTTTCAAATAAATAAAAATGGAACTAGACTGTCCATGTCCATGTATTAGTAATTTTAAAATAGTATTTCCATATAGTATTACTTTTTCGTTGATTTATCTTCTAAAACAGAAAAGATAAAGGGTATTTCTTCTTTTTTTTTCAATTAAGTTCAAGGTTATATAAATTAAAATTTTATCATATACTTACCGAAGAAAATTAACTGGAAAAGTATCAAATATATTGTGCCTTGTAACATTTTCGGTCCTCAGTATAAAATATCTTCTTTGTTTTTAAGTAAGGGAAAACTCTTTGCAATGTGTCAGCTCTACCTAAAAGAAACAAAATTGAACAAATAATTCACTCAATAAATATTACTTCACGCAAACACGATAATGGATTATAGAAATGAGAAAAATTGTAAATATATATTCATAACATACTTTCCTTACTACTCCTTAATATGCTACTCATGCTTCAAGAATAATATGTGAAAAATGGCTTCGAGCCACATAAATTATACAGTCTACATACTCTGTGTTTCCGTGAAAGAAAGATGCAATACTTTAATTAGAAAAATGTTGAAACCGCTGGATCTACGAAGTGGTATATGGCAAAAATTAATTTAGTAAACTAACAAGAAAATATTTTACTAACAGACATCCTAAACACAAGGAGGGCTGGCTAATTCAAATGTGTGTTATTTGCATATGTGCCGTGTATTCTGTAGATCTCCTTTAAACATTATTATTATTTTCTTTTACTTATTTATGAAAACTTTCGGAAGATTCTCAATCATCCGTTGGCTTAATCTTTGAGAGAAAACACTCATAGACACCGAACAATAAAGATTAGAAAGAAGAAAACAAAAAAAAATTAACATTATCAAGGATTACTACTTTTCTCAAGCGTGGTAATAAAGAGTTAACCATGTTGTCTCATGTTATGAAACTGCCAAAGACTTTTTAACGTCATCTTCGCATCCTACGAGATACCTATATTCTTGTGTAAGACCCCCCCTAATAATTCATATAAAATCACTCTTTCGATTTAGTAATATCAAATGTATATATGAAATTACCTGCCTAAGCTCTTGACATATGCGATGTTCTAAGATACCCAAATTTATTATTTTGTGTAAATACTTTCGATACAACCTGTAGCTACCAAAGATATTATAAACAATCAAATGAACATAACCAAAGACTTTTAAGATATAAAGAAATTAATTTACTAATTTATACGAAACCTCTATGGAGGACAATCTAGATTTATTGTAACGTCTTTGGCATATACCTATATAAACAGCGCAAGCTATATGTAAATTCAGCTTGATCTCCCCAAGGTATATAAATAACAGGTAAAGTATTCCCTCTTCATTGGCTGAATGGTGTATGACGCAATTGGCAGATACTGTCGTTAAGTAAAGAGTATCCGTTTAGAGAAATCTGTCTGTATTCTAGCATTGGAAATCGCCAGCTGGTAACGACAACAACAGCCAATCAGGGCAAGTCATGCTATCACAGTGTCTCTCGCGACAGGGGGAATTAGCCTAGACTTCACTAGGCCATGATATAGGGTAACATTTGAGATTTACCTATCATATAAGCGGGAAATTTAAAAATGCTTATCGAATTCGACTTACAAGTTAGAACCAAACCTGTCATTCCACGCGAAGTACTGTATATCGAGTTTGTTTGGTGTTGCGTTCCCCTGACACAAGGAGCTCTACTGTTACTCATATTTCCCTGTCAGAGGCTCGCTTAGTTATACATTGATCTTTGGATTAATACATTTCCTGCAAACTCCGACAACTTACGTCATCACCGGAATTCAAAAATTGTTCACTGTTGTCCGGAATGGACTCATCTGTGATCTCTGAAGTGGACGGAGCTCTCAATAAAAGGTGCTAAAGAGAACCTTACTTGCTAGTTTTATTTGTTGTCTTGTGTTCCCCTTAGTTTACATTGTTCTTTATAAACTTCCCTCGGTCACCTGCACAAGGAGGCGGACCACATAAACATACATACGACTACACCTCAGAGTCTATTTCATATATGTACCCCCCGGGTTGGTTTGTCCACACTAATAACATCTTGCCTTTCAGGTTTAATCCAAAAATCCTACGTCCATAGCCGGAGAATATTATTCATAAATTCGCCTCACTGATATAACGTCATTTGGGGTACTCGGGGTAGGACGTTTCAACTTAAAAGAGGAAAAAGACGGTGTCAAAGTTAATGATGGTTCACGATTATTAGTAAGATCTGGGTGACATATTTAAAGCGAAAGTATACATTTAGAGGCAAATGTTAGTAATTTAAATATATCCGGATGCGTTTAAAGAGATTCAATTTAATTACATTTTAAGCAAATCTTTTAAATGGATTAAAATCGTGTCCCACAGACACGACCTAGCCCGAAGGACATTGGAATAGAGTATACCAATGGAGCCACAAATAGCCAAGTAAAAGAACATACCAGATTAAACGTGATTTCGTGAAGTCAAATCGCGAATCCCTATGCCTTATATGTTCTCGTTTTATCCAGAACGACGGAGTATATATAATAGCCCACGTAACATGTTTTGTTGGGCCCACGTAACATGTACGGTATTATGTAGGCAACGTTGGTTTATGGTGGGTTGCATTTCCAACAAATGTCCAAGCACAAAAGCATCAAATTAGACAATAGTTAGCACAATGTCAAGAAAACTAACAAAAGGCCAACGTAAGAAATAAGGAATGTCACTTGGTAACATTTTAGGGGTTGAGACAACGTAAAGCCAAACATATACCCAGCAGTTGGCCCAATGTCAAGAAAACTAACAAAAGGCCAACATAAGAAAAAAGAAGGCATGTAAGTAGGTAACATTTTAGAGGTTGAGACAACGTAAAGCCAACCATAAAACCCAATAGGTGGTTTAATGTCAAGAAAACTAACAAAAGGCCAACGTGAGATGCAATGCAAACCATAAACAATGTGTTAAAACATACATTGGCCCAACGATTCTATGGGAACACACACACGCTTCCTGCAGTTGAGGAGGAAAATGGAGGAGGAGAAGATTGTTGATTTACTGACCTGAATCCGCACTTGGGCCAACCAATTTTATTACTTTTTCAACCATACGCGGGAGAGAATGGGAGAGGGAAAGAGAGTTGGTTAGATGATTTTTGTTGCTGTATTTCACATAATATACAAGTTCCTGAATCAATTTTGTTGTCAGTTTGAACGAGAATGTTCATCTTCTCCATATTCATCTTTAATATGACATTTGCTTCCAAATCAAATAAGGAATTTTTATATTATATGAAAAACAGAAAAAAATCAAAGAAAGTATCATGGATATCGTAGCTTTTGGAAACAAGCTTCTCAATTGTCATCGTACCACAACAGGAATGAAAAAACGAAGGAGTTGAACAACGTCAGGAAAATATGGTAGATGAAGAAGAGAGGTGTGAGAGTCAGCATTTAAAAGAAAAGGAAGCAGAAGAAAAGAAACTGCAAAAAGAAGATAATGCGCCTGCTGGTACAAGTGGAACTGGGGAACAACAAAACAAAACAAACTGGTCATACACAATAGAGGAAAATCGATATAGGTTGGCAATACTTAAAAATCCGCTGGTCCTGACCATCGCCCTCAGACATATTGTGCGAAGAATCCACGGCAACGAAGATAAAATTACTTCCCCATACCGGATGCGGTGGACCATATCTCTTTAAAAAGACATTTACCAACCGAACCGGGACAGTTGTTGGAACTCGTTGACAAATGAGGCATATAATGACTTTGTGAGGGCGTATGGCAGGGTGCTGCTGGACCCAAAGGAGTCCTGCTATGTGCATACCAAGTATCCAAATATACAATAGTATGCGGCCTGAGCAGTGCTCTGTGCTGCAAATAAATGCACAAGGTTCCCGACTGGTTGGAATGGAAGTGAGGAAACTAGCTGAAGAATTAAAAACTGATATTATATGCATTCAGGAACCTTACACTTTGAAAGGTAGATTAATAAATATTCCAATAACGATGCAAATTGTTATAAGGGGCGAAAATCCAAAAGCTGTAATTATCAATCTTAATAGAAACTATCAAATTATTCAAATTTCACAATTTACTGATGAATTTACGGCTTGCGCTGAATTATTAACAGGATTCGGAAAATTTATTTTAGTTAGCATGTACTGCCAGTTCAGATTTGAGATCACCAGTTTTATGAACAAATTAGAATTAATAATAAATACATACTCGAACCAAAATCTACTCATAACAATGGATTCAAATGCGAAGTCACCATTATGGTTCAATAACATTAGAAATGACAGAGGCAGGAGGAGAGCAGATGGAAGATTTAATTTTTGTAATAATATATAAAGATGGATAACCACCTACTTACAGGAACCGCGCGGGAGCAACATCAAACATTGACTTAACACTAACTACACTACATTTAGGAGATAGAATTCAAAATTGGCAAGTTCTGGATAGTCTCACTAGTAGTGACCACAATGCAATTAAATTCGAAATTGGAACAACGAATATAATAGCACAGGGCACTGCTCATGATGAGGACTCTATCAAATACAACATAAATAGAATGAACTAGGACACATTTCAGTCATTTAATACTGCCTGAGATAGAGGATGGCGCTAACGTGGACCTAGTAGCCTGAAGACTGAAGACTCGGTAAAGCAAGCAATGGGGGCCGCTGGTCCACCGCAGGGGAAGGCCAAAACAACCCCTTTCTGGTGCGCCGAGCTGGAAAAACAGAGGGATATTGCCAGGGCTAAACGTAAAAGTTATCAGCAAACTCTGGACCTGGAGCTTAGAAATAGGAAACTGGAACAATATTGAATAGCTAAACAGGAGTACAAAAAAAAATTAAAAATTAGGAAAATTAAACAAAATATGTATGGAGAAAACTTCAGCAACGACATTGGTAACCTTAAAAAAATCAGATGGTACATATACTACGACGTGGAAGGAGTAGGCGGACTTATTGATGAACGAACTAATACAAAAAGATCGGAAGATAACGAAACAGAAGAGCAACAAAGAACCAGAATAGAAATGGAGAATATACTAGAACTCATTGGAAGAATAAGAGATGATGAAATAGAAGAACTTTCTTTTAAAAAATCAAGAAATCGAATTAGCTATTAAAACTCTAAAAAATAAAAAAGTTCCAGGCCCAGATGGCATTAAATCCGAGATCTTTAAAAGGACAAAGGACCTTTGGACGCCGTACCTGTCAAGACTCTTCACTGAATACTTGAAACAAGGTAGATTTCCAACTAAATTGAAGGAGGCTAACTTAATAATTTTCTTAAAGAGCCAAGAAAAACCCAAATCCAACCCTTGATCATATAGACCTATCTGCCTCCTAAACGTAATTGGCAAGGTTTCTGAGTAGGTGATAATAAATAGACTTCAAGCAGCAAGAATCGGCTTGGAAGAGGATCAAATTCAATGTGGATTTAGAAGGGGAATATCAACGCAGGACGCGCTAAATAAATTCTGTA
Organism: Lepisma saccharinum; assembly: GCA_022664845.1. Lineage (NCBI taxonomy): Eukaryota > Metazoa > Arthropoda > Insecta > Zygentoma > Lepismatidae > Lepisma > Lepisma saccharinum. The sequence continues at coordinate 6,384 of JAGDQP010014926.1, read as the reverse complement.
TGGGAGTAAGAGAGGCAGAGGTAAAATAAGTGATCGCAATTTTTGTGGATATTAAAGGGCCTTCGACAACCTGTAAATCTGAATAAGAACGGCCCATATTAACTGATTTGGGTGCTCGGGGACTACTGCAGAAACAGATTAATCAATATGGAGATAAACTGAGCTGGATGTTCAGTTTGTCCCACAGTTTGATGTACTGTAGGTCTTGAATTGTCATTCGCGAAAATCTGTAAATTATAGTTTAACAATCTAATGTCTTTCGGTAATTGCTTCTTTATCTGAAAGAAAAACGGAGCTCTTTTACCATTGTAAATACTGTATCACAATGTATAAAATTTTTGAGATGTAATTTTCACTGTGGACCCGTTTTCTGCTAATAGTTCACACAGCAGGGTGTCGGAAACTTCACTGGTAACAGAATAAATAATGTACGTTTGGGGTTCTGGAGTTTCTAGACCCAAAGATAATTTATATTGTTCATCCTCGTCAAAGTACACAACTTCACTATTACATTCAGCTAGAACACGGTCGGCAATTTCCTTTGAAGGTACCTTTACGCAGACTTTTTTCTTATATGGCTTCACCTCTATAACCTGCACTTCGTCTTCAGCTAATCTCATACATTCGAACAAAGTATCCATGCGCTTCAGCCAAATTTGGTTTACTATTAAATGATCTAAAGTCTATAAATAAAGTGTTTTTTCTACAGTAATTCTGATTATTCATGTCCACTCGTCTACAATATTAAACTCTATTCAACTCACAGAACTCTCACTAAAGAAAAAGAGTAAAAAATAATAGTTAAGTGAGATAGGTGCAACCGCACACCCACTCACTTGAACACACTGAAAACCAGTCACGGCCAGGAGAGAGGGAGCGATCCACCACTCTCGAACACACCAATGAGACTGACTCCACAGAGGTTTCTGTCGAAAACCATTCGTCAATTAGATACTTCTGGAAGTCAGACATGGAATGTAGTAACACAGACATTATAATCATTACAGAATGACTATAAGCCCGGAGGTGTGTAGGTTAGATCTTCATTACACAGAATTTTTCAAAAACAAATCGTCATAGAAATGCAACTACAACAAAATTCCTATTTATGCACCAGGACTACTGTCATTTTTTCTAGATTCAGGATATCATCAAAATATCGTGACTGTCCTACTATTACCACCTGCAACTCGATGTTTCCCAGTATACATGAATTCGAAATTGTAAGTTTTTAGTTAGCCTTTCATTAGTAACGTGAAATATCACTCCATTTGCTGTGGTAATAATAATGTAATGAAATATTTATTAAACTGCTACGAGCAGCATGGTGCCAATAGAGCACTAAGTCATACAAGAGTGCTTCTTTTAAGCAAAAAAGTTGGCATACACGGTGGTGAAACGCAAGCAAAGAGCGTTAAAATATTTAAAATTCATATGGAAGTTTAAGGGAGCATTTACTAATAAGTTGTATCAGCTTACTGGAATGTTATGTTAAAGGAACAAATAAATAGCTGGCCTGCACGGGGATCGAACCAGCCCCCCCCCAAACAACTAAGCCGACGCTTTACCATCTAGACTACCGACGCTGCTAGAGGGGAGAAGTTGAATTTATATATGGATTTTAGACATCTTTGGCTCAAACCGAAATAAGGTAGAAAAAGGAAACGGGAAGAACGGTCATCAGGGGTGATCAGGGTGGGGTGAAAACGAACATTATTAAACTGTTTTCTCACTACAACTACTTCGGGGTTGCGTTAAACGACGCTAATACCTCTGTAGTCTGTACCAATGATACTAAGGTATTATAGTAACCATGAAGTGGCTGGATATATTCAGTAATAATTGATTTCACCCCACCCTGATCGACTTCACTCCTCATGACGATAGTCTTCCAAAGCCTAAATTAGAGGGTTATTCCTCATGACGATAGTCTTCCAAAGCCTAAATTAGAGGGACCATCCCGGCAATTGCCTGGTGTGACTGAGGAATAACCCTGGAGTAACCAGTCAGGATGTTCGGCCGCTGGTAGCGAAACCAAGACCTCCCGAATTCGAAGCAAACGCTCTACTACTTGAGCTAGTATTCACAATACTCCCTCACTCCCTGTTCGCTGTTGAATGTCTTGTGACTTGTCTTGTTTAGCAGGAACTGAATCGGCGAGACTAATTGAAACAATGAATGAACAGTAATTGAGCTGCTGAAATCTCTTTTCTCCTCGGGCCTTTGCTTTATACTACCCGCAAGCGTATTTTTTTTCTTCTGAATTTCCCTTTAACTTACAATGTTTATAGTATAGCTTTTTTATGGATTTTCATGGGTACAGAAGACCGTGCTGAGAGTAAAAATATACCACCGTTTTGTCCTGATAGGATTGTTTCCTGGGACCATTTTTTTTAAAAGAAGGCATAATTCCCCAGCCTTGCTTTCTTGGCTGTAGCGACTCCAACCCAAAAAGGGCAATGGGTGACAAGGAACAAAGCTTTACAGCCATCTATAAACCAACCATTACTTTTCATTTGTGTAAAATCCTAACAGGACAAGCTGTCCTGTTATCTTTGATCTTTTATTATTGCGCACTGATGTGTGTTTTTCGTGGTTTGAGGCGAGTAAGCATGTTTTACTTTGCCTTCGACTTCGGAGTGTAGATCCTTTCTTCCTCGAAAGAAGCCTATAGGAATACAAGCCATCGCTGACTGCGATGTTAAATTAGTGTACGAAGACTAAAATATTAAACAAATGATTTTTCATCGAAGTTGTGATTTATAGATAGAAGTACTTAACATGTTACCTCATATTTTCCAAGAAGGGGGGAAACGATATCCCTGGTTGGAATGATATTCAGTCAGTAGCCGGTGACGAAATCCTCTCGCTCCACGGAAGATCCCCCTAATTCCCCCCCCCCCCCCCGGCAAATCGAACATTGTTTTCGGGTATAGTCGTACAGACGTAGTTAACAACATTATCGGGCATGTATTGTGTAAAATGCTGGTGGCTCCTGCCTGGCAGGGAAAATTGCAGGCGCGACTTCATGGCGTCATTTTAATGATGTCATGAAGTAATTTGCACAAACATGCCAGTGCGTATCCGCCGTCCTGCCTTTCTGTAGGGCAACCCAGGCTCGTAAAGAGGGCCTCTCCCCACGTACTGAGCGATCATCTGCCGTGGTTGTAGGTTCCCTACTGCCTGGCAGGACGGTCCGTACATCGTGTACACGAGTGACCTCTAGAATGTATAGATGTACCAGACGGAAAGAAGAGATGATGCACCCGTGTCGTAAAGTCATTGCATGGTACTTCCTCCTGCTTCTCCATATAGTTAATATTGAAATTAAAAACTTCATTCTAGAGCAAAATGCCCCGAGAAGTAAATTACAGGTATTCGACATTTAAGTATTTTATTCTTTCATAAATCAGACGGTAAATCCGATTAATGTTGGTATTTGCATCGATAACCTAACTTCTCAACTTTTGCGCGCATTTTTCTTTACTTATGAGCAGTAACATAAACACATTCAGAAATCTTTATCACACACTAAAAATATTAATCTTGTTGCCTTTCATGTTTACCTTAAAATAGATCTTCCATATATAACAATTATAGTTTTAGCTTCTGGTCATGAACAAAACTATACTGATGTCTCGCGAACTACTTGTAATACACCGCAACAACTTACAACGCATTTCACATTCCGCACACACATTTAATCTGCTCCTGCCAGACTGTCTCTCCCGCAGTATTTGCATGGCATTTCTGTTTCCATTAACATATGCACGTTTTCTCTTTATGGAATGTTGATACTGTGTTTATGGACTGTCATGCAAATCATGTGTTTCCAGCATTATAGTGTTTCTGCAGGCGGCTTCTGCTATTAAGTAGGAAATTGCCGTCTTTAATGTATATACTGACTTCTTTCATTCCTGGCAGCAGGTTCCATCCTACTTGGCTAAGTTCCTATATGACGTCACTTTATTTCCTTTTACCAGTCGGCAGGATGTTACGTCCGGCCAAAAATTGTGACATGGTGGAACAACAGTAATACGTAGGGAACATCCAGAATAATGAATTTTTCCACTTGTCATTACTTGTAATGCAGGCACCACTAACCGCCAATTTCATTGAACGAGGGTTTCTTCCGTATTACGTGTGTTCCGTACGTATTTACGTACGCAACCTACGTAATACTGCAAATGTTACATTTGCATTACTGGCAATGTAAGCGTTTTTCTAAGTGTGACTATAAGAACGGTGTGGCCCGGGTTCAAATCCCGATCAGGACGCTGTAGATTTTTCTTCAGTGTTCCCATGTCTGACGCTTTGAGGTGTATCAAATTGAGTTCCAGTGTCCTTAGTATGCCTGGGCACCTGGGGAAGGTAAAGGCGGTCGAGCGTAGAACTGACCATTCCACCTCATTTCGTGCCATAGATAGAGAATATGTGGAACGCTACCTCCACATCCCCTATACGCTGTTCACGGCAAGTGCGCATTGCATAAGGGATAGCTTTACCTTTTTTTATTTGTTTGAAATAAATCTGCGCAATATATTTATTTAGTGGATTGCTTTTAAGGATCGCTGTAACCTCATTGAAAAGGAGTGTATCAGGAATAACGGAAAGTTTACTGGAAAGGTCTTTTAAATTTTGTTTCGTGCCAACTGCCAACACAGTTCTGTGGATGATTGCAAGACTTGATAAGTGACATTTTCAAAATAATTAGTTACTCCCCCAAAATACACTACAGGTTCTCTCTCTATATATAGTAACTGTACCCAATTCTGAAGTTATTATTAACATTCCCTTAAAGCTAACTGAGCTCATTATTGAAAGACGAAACGAACTTTGGTCTGTGAAAGTTAAATTTTGTTTACCTGTATTGAATTTTGAATAATTGACGTAAAACGAAAAAGTCGGGAAAACCCACTTCCATTGAGCCTTAAGTGCAACTGATACACTTAGGAGTGACCAATTCCCGTTGGGATTAGTTTAGATTTACGTGTCACGATATGAAGCCCTTATTGGGCTTACTTTTCTAATATTTAAAAACAATATTTAATGGGTTTCGGATGAATGTGATAAAAAATACAGTATTGAGATTTGTGTAGCTGCTTGCGGTAAAACTTATAATTTATTTTTGTTCTAATATTAAATAAAAGCTAAAACAAATGCATGATTACTTTACAAATAATGAATTTTGCTAATGATCCAGTTTTTTTTATTTATAATTTCCGTGGGTGTCTACTCAGGTAGGGTCCCAATAAATTGCTTTATCCAGGGGCCCACAATGATGTTAAGACAGCCCTATACAGGGGACAAGTAACAGGGTCAATAGCCCGGGGCTCCCAAATAGCTTAATCGAGCACTCTCTGCAGCTTGTATAAGATATACAGTAAACTCCTTTACTTAGCAATTTAGTAAAGTACAGTACGGTATTGTTTAATTTAGTTATAAATTAGCTTACATCATTGTACCTTAGCTTCATCGTAAGTACGTAGGACCTACACTTTTTTTTTCACGTTCTTTAGTACTTTACAGTATCGTACAATACAAATATTTTCAATGTACTGTACATAGTTTCACAGTTTGTATTACGTTTTATGTACTGTACAATACAATAATTTCTATCCTATTTTCCCCTCATTTTTAGCCCTTTTGCGGGTTATTCGGGATTTTCACTATCCGCAGTACCCGTGCCACCCAATTCTGCGGATAGTCGGGAGTGTACTGTACTTGACCGTATGCTTTTGCAGACACGCCTGATTTATCAAAATTATCATTATATGATTATGACCAGTTCATACAGCCGAACATCCTACACTATATCGAACTTAAAAGTCTCTCCTTCAGTTTTTCACACACAGTCACACACGACAAATGCTGGGATTGTACCTATAAAGTAGGCCCAGGTCGACTTCTTGCAATATCCTCTCCCCCAGACCGTACCCCGGTCTAAGCCTTAAATGTCCAAAGCCAATAAACAAAATTCAAGTATCCTTTTTATCTTTCCCTCTCTGATGAATGTTTGCTTGCTTGCTGGGAAATAGTTTGTCGGCTTTCCACATTAAATCGATCTTCCTCTCTCAAGAGAAAGTTTGAAAAAGCGTCTCGTTCTGTTTTGGCTTTCTGGAAAGAAATTAACGCTATTGATAACTTAACACTTTGAAAGGAGGCTTTTGTCGTTGTGTCAGTACTAAATACTTGAATACATTTATTTTATTAAGAATAACATACGTTGATATAGCATGTTGTTCAAAATTTAAAACAGTTCAGCGATTTATAATGCTCCTTTTGTTTGGGGGAGGGCAAGTACCGGTGTCATTGATGGAGATGGATATATATATATATATAATAATACACAGTAATATTCAATCCACTACTGGATGAGGCCTC
>JAGDQP010014925.1:17357-43960 GCA_022664845.1 Lepisma saccharinum | reverse complement strand
GTGTATGTCTGATGAGGATCTTGGCTAGAAGATCGAAACGTTACATGTATTTTAATTTTTTACGAATAATATAGTCTTGTTCAGCAGTTCAGTGTTTTTTGATGAAATTCTTAAAAAAAAAGTAGTCGTTAAGGTGCTGCAGCTATCTTCAACTTCAGAATGCAAGCTATCATCTTATATTTCGAATCTCAAATGTTTTTGAATTGAGAATCATATTCATAACGTTTCACATTATACAGATCTTAACTTGAAGGAAAATGCAATGTTATTCCAACATACGTTTTCCTGATGTTGAATTTTGGATTTTTCCTCAAAATCAAATTGAATTCCCTTCAAATATACAGATATGAAATCTATGAGAATTGGACTCCTATGGAATTCGTATTATGAAATTATCTCAGGCATATCCGTACCCTCAATCCCAATACAAGTTGAGTGGAAATTCGGGCCAACTGAGAATACAATTCCATTCCTTGGCAAATTCTAAAACAAGATTACTCTTTGGAAAATGTTAATAGGATGCTCACACCCAAATATCCTCATGTCAAAAAGATCGGATCATAACCAAACTTTATATATAGATAGATCATCTAGCAAAAACCCTACAATATTTTTAGAACCTGTCCTTCAGAAGGAAAGGAGAAAATGATAATAAGCGAGATCTAACGTACGGAGAGTAGTAGTAGTATTATTGTAAACATTCTTTTCAGTAGTTCTGATGAAGCAAAAGTAGAGCGTAGCTTAAGGTTCAGAAAGTTCAGGGTTTAAGTCCTGTTCGTGACGTGTTTTTTATTTTTTATTATTCTGTAACACCTGTGCAAATATAATAATTTATAATATGTTTTTGATATGTAAAAATAATGTTTTTGTTTTATAGCTTTTTGTTTTTATTTGTATTTTCCTTTTTATTAAAAAATCTGCTAATTCACCTAAAACAATTAGGAGGCAGAGCGGAGGCAATTGCCTCCCCCCCCCCCCCCCCTTTGAGAACATAAACGCATTAAAACGTATAAAACTTCTGAAAAATATAAATTAAGTAAACATAAAAACACACTGCAAAGTAATGAAAAATACTATTTTTTAATTTCGATATTTTGTAGGAGCTCGGAACTAAATTTATATCTAAAACAACTACTTGTAACGCGCTATGGAATGTGGGTTAGTTAATCTTAATTGTATCTTACAGTAATTAATTTTGCCCTGACCTCATACAAAAAATATAAAATGTAAAAAAAATAAGAAGTGTTTTAATTTTTACTTACAGTTCGTTTTTATGTCGGGCTTTTATCTTCGTCTTATGTAAAGTCGTTTATATCTACATACTCTTTTCCTCTCATATTAGTACCGCTCAAGAAAAAAATGCGTTATGTCTGCATCGAGCTACAATTGGATCGCCGCGATACTCTATGCGGTGCCTGTCCAACATTGACTAGATTTATCATAACAGTCATTCTCAATGAGCATTCACTGGCACACTAGTGTATCGCGAAATTGAGGGAAATGAATATATATAAGAACGTTATTTATTAATACAAGGGGAACACTACATTGTAAGTAACAAAGTATTAAAATTACTTTTGGGTGCGTGTAGTAAGCAGCAGCGTAAACCACAGCAGTGTGCTTCTTCATAATGTGTTTTTGAGAATTGTTTTATGAGCAATAGTCTCTTTTTGTGTTTTCTTTCCTGGGCATTTCTGAGTCGTTTGGCTCGGGATATGACCGAGATTTGTCTATAGAATGACCAGATGATAGGACAGCTTGCGTCATCTAAGTCCTATATAGAGAAGTCTTGTTTATATTTATAATAGCTATTATTTTTGTTTGACGTATTGCCCCTTTATGTGCTAAGTATAGCAAATGGTCATTTTTTATCAATATTGGCAGAGTAGTGCCTAAGTGATAGGTCTTCTCGGGCCAATTTAATCCTGTCAGTGTTTATATTTCACCTTGAATGTATATATATATTGGTTGGACTGGGCATATATGGTGGGTGGCCAGTCGTTGTTTCATATCTACAGGTGCCCAGGGACTATGTATATATTGCGGGAGTCAGTATTACCAAGTTTGCCAGATTAGAGTGTTGTCTTTATATTAATTTGTAAGGGAATTTTAAGCTTTAGTTTTTGTTTAGCTTTGAAAACATTTCGTTTCTAAAGGTGGGTCATTGTGGGGATATTACGTGTTTTGGAAGTTGAATTTTGTTTGTCTGACAAGTTCTGGTTTTCTTGAAAAGGTGTGGTGACCTTAAGGGAAACCTTTGCAAATAAATTTTTGTTCATAAATTTTATCTCCCTTCTGCGTGATAGCTTAACATTTTGTTTTGTTCAGAGGAAATCCAGGTACTATTGTCTTTCCATTATTTTCCCCAGTTTCGTGGGTTCAGTGAAGAAATAGTATTTCGATGTCTAGATCCAATTCAAGATTCAAGTTGTGGGATCACATCATTATAACAGGTTTTCCACCACAATGTTTACTTTGCCTTTGCAGAAAAATGTCGTGAGTTAGTTGATTGGGTTCTTGTGGTGTGTTTGTTACCCACAACAAGACTAAGCTACTTTTCTTATTTACTGATGAGAATTTATTTAGTGATTGTCTTCCTTTTAACAGTGTGTCTCTGTATCAGCGGATGTTAAGATTTCTGCTTCTACCCGGACTTGAATCCGAATTATTTAGTGGTGTTCACTTCAAGACATTGAGCTCAATATGATCTACAGTATAGAAGGCTGCTATAATCGGCTATTTATTCTTATCTTATGGTTGGGAATATTTGTCACTGCAAATCACCACTGCCTCTAATGAATGATTTTTTTCTGTTCTAAAGAGACTGAAAAATTACTTTCGGTCATCAATTTCCAATGATCGAGCCGCCTTGCCTAATTGATGATTTGGCTGTGGAACGGAAAGAGGTTAAGAAAGTTTCTATTGGCGAACTTGTTAATAATTGCTAAAATGAAGCCTTTGATACATTAGAGTTTTTCATCTACTCTGAATAACACTTTACAAAAAATTAACAACTAAATAGTTCTTATTCTTTATATCAGTTATGAGTGTTACTTGACTTGGACTATTGGCAGTGAAAGTGTTAAGACGTGTGAATTTTTCGCTCCGCTAAATCAGCATTTTTCGGAGGGAGAAACGTAGAGGACCAAAAAAGTGAGTACGCAAACTTGTTCCTTATAAACTCTAATAGATTTTCAGAAAGTGCGAACTATGCGCGATTTTTTCTACGGAAGTTATTAAGGTTTCAAAATTTACATGTTAAGTATATGGGACATAAAGTAACGGCGAGCACGTTGGCATCGGAGGAAGCCACATCAACAAGGGCTTCTGGCCGAGTCTTTCCGGTAACATTGACTCTCCTTAGCTGTTGCTAGACAAGAATTTTTACTAAGTCCCAGCCACCAGGACCAAAATTTTTCCAAATCTTTAGTGTATATAGTAGTATATAACAGCATGGAGGGCTAAAGCCTATATCTCTGCTGCCGCTTGGGATGAGGGTCTGATGTTTTGGGAGGTCGATGGCCTCACCCATAGGGGTCACTGCCCCCCCCCCCCGAAATGTTTTTTGTCCAGAATTCGATGGGGAACATTTTGGGTGGGGTCCCCTTGTGGTCACTGAACCCTCCTTCTCTTTTTTTACGTCGGCCTCTTGGAGTGTCTGCCCTCTGACCTGCGGTACTGGGGATCATGCTGTTGATCGTTATTTCGTTTTCGTTGTCGTTTTTTCTCGTGTGTGTATAAACTGTATAATATAAACTGTGACTTTGTGAGTTATAAATTTAAAAAATGTCTAAAAAGGGTACATTCGACCACGCAGACGTCACAGGAAGTGGACTCGCAAAACTGGAATCGGAATGGGAGGGTTCTGTTGATGAGCCAAATATAAAAATTCCAAACAACCCATTCTTCTTAAAATTCCAGGAGAAAATTAAAAATAAGGAAGTGAATCCGGGAAAAGTAAGATCGGCTAAAGAAGACCGTGAACTTAAGCAAAAAATTGTAGATGAAGTCTGGGCAGAGTGGGAGAAAGTAAATGGAACACCAAGGACCCCACAACTACTCATCAGGAAGGGGGCCGTTGATCAAGGGGAGTTAACATCAATACCTACAACATCAAGTGCAGACGACGAGACAACAAAGAAAAAAATGAGAACTCCAGAAGAGGGGGATTCAAACAAGAGGCAGAGACAAGAAAAAGAAGTAGAGGAATGAAGCTAAAGCTGGCACACATGGAGGGAAGAGTTGTTGAATTGCAGCGGAATCAGGAAAAGCTAGAAAAAGAAAAAAATTCGCGTCTCAGAGAATGCGAACTCAAATTAGCACGCTGGAAGGCGAAGATAGAGGAAAGAGAAAATGAGATTGACAGGTTAGAAGAAAAATAAGAGAACTAGATGATGAGGCAACTACGGGCAGCCTAAGGATAAAAGAACTAGAAGTAATAGGCAATTAACTAGAAATGAGGAAACTAGATACGGAGGAGAAGATGGCCAAACAAGAAGAGGAAATAAGAAATCTCTGGAAAGAGAATGGAAGTCTACGAACGAAACAAGAAACAACAGCTGTAGCACAATCAGTGAGTTTCGCCGACATGTTGAAGAGGGACACCAAAATATCAGAAAAGACTAAAATGATTGAATCAAACAAAAGAAACACTAAACCGACCATACTAATTAAACCAAAGTAAGGAGAAACAGTAAGAGACATCATCATGGGACTAACGGGCTTTGTCAAGAGAGAGGATATAATTAATTTTCAAATGATTCAAGCAAAAACAGCATTGATCCTGCAGATGGCCTCTACTGAAGATGAGGAGAGACTCAGAAGCCACCCGGGAGTGAAACAAGGACTAGCATTGACGGATAGGAGTAGCAAAAGAAATCCATTAATGATCCTATACGGAGTCCCATCGGAATTAAAAGAAAAAGAAGCCGTTGAAGAGCTCATCGAAAGAAATCTGGCAGACATTACGGAAGAACAAAAGCAGCTAATCAAACCCAGGCTTAAAACAGGACCCAGAAACCAAGAGAGGTACCACTTGGTGTTTGAGGTGCCTAGACAGGTGAGGGAAACCATATTAAGAAACCCGAGAGTGAACATTGGCTTTGAGGCCACGAACGTTAAGGACTTTTTGACGGTGAAAACTTGCATGAATTGTTTTGACTATGGACATATAGCAGCGAATTGTAGAAATGACCAGAGGTGCGGTTTCTGCGGGGAAAAGGGTCACAGAAAACAAGAGTGTAAAAACAAGGATAAAAAAGTCTCTGTACCATGCCACTCGATTAAAAAACTGTGTGGGGCCAAGAGTCAGCAAGAGTGCCCACAATATAAGTTAAGCTTAGAACGAACAATCGACAAGTTTAATTATGGCCTGTAACTCTAGCCTGATTGAACTTGGAACACCGAAAAGTAAGAAAAAGAACCTCCCATGCAGACAAAAAAGAAGTATAAATAAACTTATGGAATTTAACAACAAAAAGAAAATAGAAAACATAAATAATTGGTTCAACACTGGAAACAAATTAACAACATCTAAATTTGTCGAAATTAAAAAAGTTATATTAATATGGACCAACAACAAACAATCTTACATTTTATCAACTCGGATTTGGCAACGTTTCCCAGGGGATTTGCACAGACAGTGGCACTTTCCCAAGACAATTTCAATTTGGAAGAAATGGAAATATACAATATAATGGTACGTGAAGAAAAAGACATAACTTTATCTATCTGAAAATCGGTATGGTTGCACGTGAAGTCAACTAGGGAGACCTTCTTGAAAGACCTCGACGTATTGTTGGAAGTGTTCTCGGCCTTGAAAGGTAACAATAGATCAAAAATCAAAATCCCGGCTATAGGAATAGGCCTATGGAAGAAGTCCCCATGCGACGTCTTAGAAGTGATGTTAAATTGGAAAAATAAAATTGAAGCAATTGGACTAGAAATGATTATTCAAGACGAATTTCTTTTCAAGACAATAGAGCAAGATTTGGAAAAACTAACAAAAGAAGAACATATACAAATAGAAACAATGACAGACGTAGCAGAATGCATTGAGAAGACAGAAAGTATATTGGAGGAGGAGGAGCTGAGGTATGCGGAGAGGCCTTTGGAGGGGGAAAAACAGACTGACAGAGCAGCGAAGAGAAGAAAAGGATGGAGATCCTGGATCCCCAGACTCTACCGAAAAAAAAACAATCAAAACCGACACAACCAGGGATATAACCTACGAAGATAATCCGCAACTGGACGAAGAAGAGCAAGACACGGAACTGAAGGCAGAGAACGAACAACAAAAAGAGGAATTTAACCCTAACAAGTTCTACGAGAACTTAGAAGCTAGCTATAACCTGTCAAGACTGGAGGAGCCTTCTCTCCTAACTGCGGCATTGCGAATCGTCGTTAGGAACATGCACCATAATGGAAAAAGTATAACCTTCCCAACGATCGAGGAAGTGGACAGGATAAATCTACGAGCAAGCGGAATCACGACGGATCCACAGAACTTACTAAAACTAATTCACAAAGTCTTTGAAAGACGAGAGGAGTCGCTGCAGCTGAACAGCATCTACAGGCAGTTTGTGATGGCTTATGGAAGGATTGTCTTCAATCCGTTAGAGAAGTTCCCGGCGTGCCACGTTTACACTGGACGTGGACGTGGCAACATATAACAACAAAGGAAGAATACAAGGAATCCTGTGGATGCTATGACCATCCTTCCGGAGGATCCAACACCGATGGTAGCGATGATCATTTTTAACAAGAACATAGAGGCTTTGGTGGACTCCAGAAATACATCCCGGTGGATCCAGAGTGTAGACTTACAATTGGGAACAGCAAAATTAAAAATAATCAATGTATACTCTCAGTTTTCCCTTCCTACTGACTTTTTTTGCACATAGAATAGATAATATTTTGGAAGGGTTAATTGGGATGAATACTATACTTTTGGGAGATTTTAACGCGAAATCTCTACTCTGGCACTGCCCTAATACAGATGGAAATGGAGAAAAATACGAAGATTTAATACATCAATACCATCTAAATGTAATAAACAAGGGAGACCAACTACACACATTTCAGGGCAGGGCTGGAGCGAATAGTAATATAGATGTAACCTTAGTAAGGGGAAACTTCTATAATAATTTACAACACTGAACTGTAAAAGAAGATGTAACAACTAGCCAACACAGCGCCATCAGCTTCGTGGTGGACTTAACAACGAATGGAAATGATAAAACAGAGACTGATGATCAGAACATTAGATACAACATTAAAAAGCTCAATAAGGAAAATTTTACAAAAAACCTGAAATTACCAGGAATAAATGATAATTGTGATTTAAATAACACTACAACAAAATTAGAAGAGGCCATTACGGAAGCAATCACAAAATCAGCACCAAAATTAAACAGAAATAAAAGAAAAAGAAAAGTATTTTGGACAAAAAAATTGGAGAAACTGAAACGAATACTAAAGGCAAGTAGGAAAAGCTATAAGGCAGCTGGTAGTCAGGAGTTAAGAGAAGCGCGATTGAACAAATATAGATTGGCCAAACAAAATTTTGAAAAAGACCTATACAAAACCAAAAGAAAAACTTGGGAAAAGTTCGTTAATGAAAATCTTGCCAACTTATGGGGAATCCCATATAAAATAGTTATGCACAAAATAAAAACCAGGGGCCCATTAAATAGACTGATCACAGACGAGGGAGGTTACACCGCGAGTTGGAGGGAGATCGTAGAACTATGATTAAAAAAAATATTTCCGGACGACAATAACAATGAAGATAATGAATAAAATACAAGAATAAGATTTGAAATGAACATACCCCCAAATAGCGAAGAAGATGATAGTGAAATTTTAACAACAAATGATGAAGTCAAGGTAGCAATTAAGAGCTTCAAGTCTGGAAGGGCCCCAGGTCCTGATGGAGTTGTAAACGAAATCTGTAAAACAAATACTACCGACATTTGGACACCATATCTTGCTAGACTCTTCAACGAATGCATTAAACAAAATTAATTTCCAGACACATGGAGAAAAGCAAACTTAATAATTTTGCTAAAGGGAGAAGATAAAGACAAATGAAAGCCAAAATCCTATAGACCAATATGCTTACTCAACGTAAAAGTAAACTATTTGAACAAATCATAGCAAATAAAATATCTAAAAAAGGAACAGACATTCAAAATTGTAATCTACAGTATGGTTTCAGAAAAGGAAAGTCCACAGAGGATGCAATAAATGAATTGGTCAAGACAATTAAACAATTAGGCAATGATGATTGTAAATATACAGTAAGCATATTCTTCGATATTATGGGAGCCTTTGACAACTTGTGGTGGCCCTCCCTACTGAGAGAGCTTAAAAATATAAACTTACATCCTTCTATTTGGAAACTAATTGTAAACTACTTTGAAAACAGAATTATTAAATTCGACACGGCGGATGGCGTCGTGACCAAGAAACCAACCAGAAGCTGCCCACAGGGATCTGCCCTGGGACCTATATTTTGGGATCTGGTCTTTCAGCCATGTCTGGAAAAACTAAACAACATGCAACAGGTGGAGCGTGTGGTGGCTTACGCGGATGACCTAGCGGTGGTTCTGAAAGCCAACAGCAGAAGAGAAATTGAATATAAAGCCAACGAAATAATAAGAGAGATAACGTCGTGGTGCAAAAACAATAAACTAACTATTTCGGCAGAGAAAACTAAGTACGTAATCTTTAAAGGAAAATTAAATTATGACAGAGGTGCAATAATCAAAATTAATAATAGTACCATTAAAAGAGAAAAAGAACTAAGATACTTGGGTGTCATCCTAGACGAGAAACTAAATTTCAGAGCGCACGTTCAACAAGTGAAAAACAAGGCGACCAAACTCACACATAAAATTATCAATCTGGCAACTCAAGAATATAGGATACCCCTAAAAGTGTTAAAAATTTACCACGACGTCATAATTAGATCTGTTGTTGGTTACGCAGCAAGTGTATGGAGCCAGCGCATGGACGATGTCCGACAAGCACAGGAAATTAATAGAGCTCAAAGACAAATAATGCTCCGACTTACTGGAGCATACCGTACCACGCCGGTGGAGGCTCTCCAAGTGGCAACAGCGATTATGCCGCTACACCTCCAGGTGAAGAAGTTTGGGGCTACGTACTGGTTCGAGAAAGGAAACGGAGAAAAAGTCACTGAAATCCTCCACAACGAAGCCAACAACAAACAAGAGATAGCAACAATCCTAACCGGTGCGTGGCAGAACTTCTGGAATGAATCAACCAAGGCCAGAAGATTGTACGCATTATTACCGGACGTGGCTGACAGGTTGGAAATGAGTATCGAGATAGACAGTGGACTTATGCACTTCTTAACTGGTCACGGCCCCTATAGACAAAAGCTAAGAGAACTCAATCTGGTAGAACATAACCTTTGTCATGCCTGCGGGATTGCTGCGACGCCGGACCACGTAGTGCTCAGATGTCGAGAGACAGATAACTTGATAACGGAAGAGAGAACCCTCCTGGGGGATACACCAATCGCTGAGGTTCTGAGAAATCCAGAACTGACGGTGATCCTCCGGGATGCAGCGAATAAAGTCTCGGAATATCACAAAAGATAATTTTTGGACTGTAGACGGCGTCCCGCGGCATGAAGTGGGGAGTGAGAAATCACTGAAAAAGTGCTTCGAACCGCGTACGTCGACGCGACTACCGCGACTTCCGTGAGCGGGTATGCGAGGTACTATATGAGTGATAAAAAATGGACTAGAAATTGTTATCCATGAACTGGACTATAAAAGGATATATGAGGTTGCTGGAACTCCAGCAGCAGGAGTGCCTCACGAGGAAGGTCTGGTGAGAGACACTCATGTGTGGAAGTGATATGTGTGTATGGCGGCGGGATAAGTGTAAATGTGTACTAACTTTAATATCAATAGCAACAGCAAATAAGGGTTGAGATCGCGGAATCCGTGAACAAAACCATATAAATGAATACATGACCGCGAGTGAATGTGTGTGTGAAAGTGAAAATGTTAAAAGCGTACGATCGGGGCTGAAGAGGAAGAAGAATTGGATCTTTACACAAACTTTGTAGATTGAACAACTATTCTACGGCTGCAGTGACCCCCCCAGAATTCTCTCCAATCCTCGGACCCTCCCCAATCACAGTATGGATGAGAAGAATGAAAGAAGAAAGAAGAAGATGACTCCTGCAACGAGGGAAAAGACTACTAAGAAGGAAGATGTACGACCAACAGACAGCATCAATAACTAATATCTTATCTCGTTGCAGGACGCAGAAAAGAAGAAGATGCTAGTCTCCACATGTGTTGTCATGTGTTGTCCTGTTTCGTCTTGTCTAATGCGTGTTATATGTTTAAATGTATGTATGTTCTTTATTTTAATAAAATTAGTATATAGTAGATAGGGAATCCCTCCAAGGAAGTTCCAAGAGATCTGGAACAAAGGCCAGGAGAACATTCTGGATGCCTGGTGAAAAGTCCGTCCCGCAACCCCAGAGGTCTCTGACCGATGGAACACAGGGGCTTCTTGGAGTGCCGGAATTCCGGCAATCCAAGAATCTCTAGGGACATGCCTGCCCCAAGGGAAGGAGCTCAAAACTGAGCGTGATGTACGACCTTGAAAGTACACAACTTGGCTTGTGTAAAGGATACAAAGAGGCAGGGGTGGTATGTGGGTCCCCCCCTAAATAAATACGAGTGTTACTTGTTTTTAGCTATATCATATTAACAGCGAAGAGGTGCATGTGAATTACGTACAGTTTTGTGAGTTGAAGTCAAAATTGGGAGGATGTAAGTGGAGTTTTGCACATTTTCTTTTGATTTTTGACAGTATTTTTTTAAGTTGGGGGTGCTCTCGAGCATATGGAGGGTGACACCCCTACGCTTTGGCGGAATCACTGATTACGTATCTACAGACTTTGAGACAAGAACTACACTTGAAAATAGGCGGGATGCGCCAAATAATATATCATTTAAGGTATTTCCTAAATGATCTCCACCCACCCACCCAGGGAAAAACTAAGATGACGCCACTGACTGAGACCCACGTCTGAGATTTTACAGGACATTAGTCTATAGCGTTTTCTATTGTCACACTGAAGGGAGCTTCGCTTCTGGTCAATCAAATATTAGGCCTGTACATATTACAGGACGGTCACTTTAACTATACTGCCTCTTATATACTCGAAAATTACGTATCATAGGAAAATTTTGCAAAGAGGGCTTATGCCTCAGAATTTA
The DNA here is from genome assembly GCA_022664845.1 of Lepisma saccharinum. NCBI lineage: Eukaryota > Metazoa > Arthropoda > Insecta > Zygentoma > Lepismatidae > Lepisma > Lepisma saccharinum. The sequence goes on along the minus strand of JAGDQP010014925.1, from coordinate 32,687 downwards.
TGAGGAAATAACAGGACAAGTCTACATGGGAGCGAATTTTTCATTCGTCCTGTATAACATGCTTGTATACTCCATCATACTTTGCGGTGAAACATATGAAACCAAGTGATAAATGCTAACTAAGTGAGGCGAGGCCTAGTCGGAGGAATACACAAGATTCATAGTAGTGACAACATACATTTGTACCCCATGATCATTAATTATTCTTGTTTTTCACAAATTTACTCCCGGATTTGACAGCTCGCTAATTAAAAACTAAAATTCAATTCAACCCTTGACCTTTGTTCCTTATCCCTTTCCCTGGCTATGAACAGAGAAGCGTACTCCCCCTAAAGGCTTTTTGCCTTTTTCGTTGATGATGAAAACAGAAAAAAAATAATGAGTTTTGAAAAGAAAGGGGGAAAAGAGGAAGATAAATCTTTAATTTGTAACCGATGCCACAACAGGACCTAATAAACTCAAGGCCTCCGGCCTAGCATTAATTTAGTTGAAGAAAAAAAGGAGAACGGGTGGAGATGATTTTTTTTTAAAACGAAATAAGAAATGAAATTATTATTGTTGATCATTGATATGAATGCAAGAAACTTGAAGTACTCGTCAATATTTGAAAGTGTAGGTACCTGTTATTAGTTTTTTTAGTACAAGGAAACGGAGTATATATGAAAATTAATATAACATTATATGAATAATAATAATTGATGAATAAAATTGCATACTACAATGGCATTAACGAACAAAATTATTTCGTTAAACAACATTCTAGGACTAAAGCTCATGTGCATGAGAAACGAATGAAAGGAAAATAAGCAAAAAATTGCGTGTAGTAATCCAATGAGCTTGTATTTATGGTGAACATACATGATTTTTTGAAGGGTTATATTGTGATAGCAGTTGAAGTGGAAGGAAGTCAGTTTGTTAGAAGATAGCCATGGCATCATTTGCAGAGATTGACGAAAGTGCCTTAGTTACAGCGGCAGAGGAAGTCGAGGCCTCTGTGAAACCTACTATTTCAGCATGTAAGTGTACTTCCCGATGGATCGACGAAGCATGCATTTGGCGTACTAATAACGATTGGACTCCCGGAAACCATCTTATATGCTGGGGATGTTTTAAGGGAAAAGGTAGTCAACGTGATCATGCTTGCATGGGTATGGATGGTTTTTCGTTTATTCCAATTCCCTGGGAGGAAACACAATCATCGTTAAACAACAAAGCAGCAGATATTTTAAAGAATCCGGAAACTTAATAGAAGTTGTTTGCTGTGTACTTGGAATCTCATTATGATGGTGTGAACCTTGCAAAAAATTTGGATTGGGCATTACAGCACCTGATAAAAACTTGTCTTTGGAAATTGAAAGAAGCATTGCTGGAGAAAGATTGCCACTCGTCGCCATATTGCTAAGAGACAGTGTTTGTGAAGTAACATTGAAGTATGTAGTGGACATTATATTTATTGGACTTATATTTACTGGAACTGTGGAGTGGACAATCCTATTTACTGGAACTGTGTAGTGGACATTGTGATTACTGGAATTGTGTTTTCTTTAGTGGATATTATGGCTCAGTGTACATACTGTATTGGTGAATATATTTTGGACAAGTGTGTGTTGAACAGCGTAAGTACTTATTTACAAAATAATCCTATTGAATGCGCTGAGTGTAATTTACACCAACCCCATAATTGCATGTACGTTTGGAATACCGGATTTGTTATTGCAAACTATATTCAAAGTCATTTGAACGATCCAGAACTTTTTAAAGACTATTATGAACTTTTTGTACAGCAGGGTAATTCACATATCTTGAAAACTATCTTGTTTAAGGTTATTTCTCAATTTATTCGAGACCCTGAATGCATTGCGCAAGTTATACCTGTAATTGTAAAACAAAACAAAACTCTGACTAGTTCACGCGTACTTAGTGCAAGACAGTACATTATTGACTTTCAAGGGTTTAAGATTTCCCCTAAGGAATACATTATTAGAGAATTTTGTTTAGTTGCATGTGATGCCACCTTGATATTTCATAGTCTTTTGAAATTACCTTGCGAAAGTTGTGATTTAGCTGCTGCATATCAAACACAAGTAGATTGACTCACACATAATTTGCATGGATTACAGTGGAAAACGGCCAATGGATATACTGTATCACACATTCGCCATATATTGTCACAATGTTGTGATAGGGGATCCATCTTTTATTGTAAGGGTCATGAAAAGATGGTATTGTTGGAAAAAGTATTTCAACTGAAAAATATTGTAAATTTAGAAGACCAAGGATGTCTTGCCTTACGTGCACTGAATTTCAAAGTGAACATTTTAAAATGTACGTATCATGAACCGGTGAAAGAATATGCATGTGCTTTGCGGAATTGCATACAGTTACAAAACTGGCTAAAACATTAAAAGTTGTTGACTTAATATCAACAATGAAATTGCAACTTGAAACATTAATAAATCCCAGAATGTGTATGTTTCCCAGTATACATTAATAAATCCCAGTATACCAGAATGTGTATTTTTTTATTTCATGAAATGAAATTCAAACGATTAAGAGGTAAAAGGTTTTTATTACATCTAAACTACTCTACTACATGGATTATACAATTGTTGTTTAATAAGTTACATATGATAAATATTTAAAAAGAAAAAACTATTTACATTTTTTCTTTGCTTTCAACATTTTGTTGACCAGGTTCAGTACCAGTTGATCATTTCGTTGTAAGTTGGTTTTTGAAAATTTTGAAAAGATATTTACATTTCTAACTTTATAATGAATATATATATGATACAGAATAAACCACATAGAACGGAATTGTCATCTTGGTATTGAACTTTATTAACATGATAAATTGAAGAATTACGTTGAAGAAATTGAACTCTTGGTTTTGGTAGATTGCGGCTAAGACTATCAAAATAAAAGGCTCGTCGATTTTTATTAATGTAGATACATGTCCAATGTGTTCCTTGCTGATATGACGGATTTAAATTAATGATTATTGCAGCAGGTTCCTTTACAATTACAGGTAAGTGATTTAATGCATATATGCCAGTTAATATGGAACTTGTAACACAGTCATGCAACACAACACTTAACATTTGATCGCTCCACATAGTCACTTTCAATTACAGTCTACATCATAATATTCAAGTACACTGGAACTTGGAGTAATGGGGGTTGGGTTATATGTGCTTTTTGGTTCATGACTTAAATGTCGTGACAAATCATGGTAGATGAGAAATTTACTATAACATTGCACTTCATAAAATGCACATCAGACGTATGGAACTGATGTTAGTAATGACCACAATGACTTGCAGGAAAAAGTAATTTATTTGATTTTGGACAGTTCAAATGTTTTAGATTTAATACACTTCGTCCCAGGAGTCGTTCCAAAAACTGTTATCTGTGGCGACCATGGACGTAGAGAACATCAATATGTTTTGTATAGTTTATAAGGACTTGCTGCAAATTGTTGTATGCTACGTCACCTTCTGACCATTGTAATCCATAGATGTTTGTGGACAGGTACTCGTTGTCCAATTGAAGTGTTAGTGGTAAGTCTTCACTGCTAAACGGTTGCTTAAAAATCCAAGTGTGTGCGGTATTGAGATCAGGATTGCCTACGGCGAACTCCTTGACGATAAGGTCATCGTCACCAGTTTGATCAAACGCTAAAAAGTGGATAATTGCCCTCATACTGTTGTTATTACACTGATGTAAACAGGAATTTACTTTCACCTTATATACATATTTTGAGACAGAGTGCCAACTACTTAAATAATAATAATAACGACACAATATTTATGGTATTCAACGCCAAATTGATTAATTATACCATATTGTCCGTATAAACGTTTCGGTTTTTATCTATCTGAATTAATGAATCAAATTGTGCATATACCACACAAGTAATGGAATTTTGAAGATTTTGGCTGAACACCATTTTAATATTTACAGGTGAATCTTTGACGACATCCCATGTAGAATCGTCTAATGTATTAGTAGGCGACAAAATAAAAGCATACAGCGTATAGCCATTAGGATATTCTTCAGGTGAAAGGGTATGCCCTGCATTTTGATGAAATATACCAGTTCCGGAAATTAAAGTATGGTAACTCGGAATAAACAAATTGTTTGCAAAAGCAGGAGTCAAGGGAGTAGGTGGATAAAATTTAGAACCAACCTGCACTTGAAGTTTGTTGAGATTAAAATGTTGAAATTGGAAAGGATTTTCATTGTATTGTCCATTAAAGGCAGTATTTGAAACAAAACCAATAACAAGACCTTTAGGTACTTTTCCTAAAAATAAATTGTCCAAATTGAAACTAGATACATTTTGAGGAATGGTATGAACACGTGTTTTTACACGTGTCATTGGAAGTTTAGCAGTATCCTGAAGCATATATTGATTTAATTGAAGAGATACATCAGTAGATATTTCCAAACGACCTGCATACAGTATAACTTCCTCAAAATGAACTTTGAAATCAGATTGTTGTCCTGCCATAAGACAGAATGCATCTTTACTACGACTGAGTTTAACTCGCATGTTAACTTTATTGGGAAGAATACGATTAAGGATTGTAATATCAGTGTAAACACGACCAAGCATTTCAATAGAGGCACTACCTGCAATCATTGAAATCCAACACTACGTTTTTGAAATCCAACACTGTCGTTTGTTAACGTATTAAACTGTCCCGCCGTATCCTTATACCATAAATCCGTTCTCAAATGAGTATTGGTAGCATCCTCCCCGTAGTTGAGACTTGTTTCAAAATAGGAACGGTAGGGATAGGTTCCATTCGAAGATGAAATGATTTTATCATTCAGGTAAACATCGACTTGTGAAAACATGGCATGAAGAAAATTATTCACAGGTCCAACAATATCGGCTGCAACGGGTGGCGGTCCTGCTACAGCTACTTGTAAATTATCCCCATTTGCCCTTACTACTATACATTTGACATACAAGTAAAGGTGCGAAGGATCAATATACTCTGAAGTATCCCCAGGAGTAACAAATTCAATAGGTCCTTCGGATGTGAGTGTTGAAATAGGCCGATAGTCAACCATACGTGAGGATTCTATAGCAGTTTGTGTCATGGGTACAGATACCAAATCCAATTCATTGGTACAGCACTCTTTACTAGCAGGTGTAAGGAACGACATGATGATTAACTAAAAATATCTCTTGGTCTAGTAGATGTACGTTTACGACGCTTTGCAGGTGGTCCAACACGTGTAGGAGCTCTTCGTTTGCGTGCACGTCGTCTACCGCTACCGGTAAGCAACTGATTTAATTTGGTTTCAGCTTTTGTCTTTAAGGCTGACCCTGCTTCACGTACGCGTGCTTTTACGGATTCTTTTACAGGTCGGTTTTCTAACATATCCCCAGCAACTTGAATTCCAGTTTGTAATGCTTGTCGTCCAACGGCTTTGGCGCCCTGTTTTATAAATGGCATTGCGAATCGGAAAAGACCTCGAAATAAACTTCCGATTCCGTGGCCACGCTGATAAACCGGTCCCGCAAAATACGGAATTCCGCGTCCGCGATGTACTGCTACTTTCATTGCGGGAGACGCGTAAAGTGAAGTGTTACCGTCAATGTTCCGGATGCGAATGGCAAATTACGTCCTGCATGATCCTTTAGTAGGATTTCAATGGTATCGAAACTTAATTTAGATAGTGGAAAATAATGGACGTTTTGAAATGTAATTGTTTGCACTTTTCCATGATTCGTATCCGTCATGGCCACAATTCGAAGTAATGGTGCTTTTGTATCACCTACATATTGTGGCTGAATAAGATCCGTGTATACAAACACTTGTTGCGGGTACCCAATACCTAGGTATGGTTGTTTTTGTATTGCTCCAAGTTTTAAAATGTTAATACTAGGTTCAAATCCTAATTGTAATGCTAACATGGGAGAGAAACGAATAGCTTGAATATTATCGGTGGTTTTAATTTTAACTGTATTGGAATAGGTAAATTCTATCCATGGTGTAATTTTATTGAGTTCATCCAGTAATTGCTGAACGGTCGCATAATATCCCGAAGTAATACGATGTTTTAGTTTTGTTCCGTCCTTCAAATCGAACCAAAAGATATTTTCTCCATCAAGAACATTCTGACATGTGAGTGGAATATGAATTTCACTAAGTCCAACCCTCCACGAAGGATCATTCAATTGAATACGATGATTAAGAATATTACGAAAATGTGTTGGTATATTGTTTGTATAAGTTTGTGTACTTGAATTTGAACTTAGAGTAATGTAAAAATTATCATCAGTACTTTCGGAAATCATGCTTTCTGTTTAAAATGAAGTGTAATGCTTGACGTTCCAAATTGAAATGGCAATTTTTGTCCTTGTTCATCTTTTAAGTCTACGTGTAAAGTATCAAAATATGGTTTTTCCACTTTCATATACTGAGGCCGCTCAAACATATAGGATTTGATTTCACCGTACTGATACTTGTGCACACTTATTTTTCGAAGTAATTTTCCAATGGCAGGCTGAGTCTTGACCACATCAAGACAAACATTAATTTCGGAAGGGATATTATAATTTAAATTGCATGGAAATGGTGCAGGAATGGTAACAATCAATGGGCGTTTACGTCGACTATGTGGAAAATAGTGTATGCTGTGATTCTCCACGGTTGGATCATTACTAAACCCAAGAAGATTTTGTAATGCAGGTGTCATTCCAATGACATAATGTCGTTTTCGATATCGTCTGTGTTTAATATAGACACGATCGCGTGTGTAATCATAATGCAACATACGAGGATCATCACTACCTGTTGCATCGTCTTCATCAATGGGATCGTCAGCTACAAGTTCAGGTTCACCATCATCATCATTGCCAGAATTAAGTTCTGCTTCTAATTGTTTATTCAATTGAGTTACTTTAAGTAAATTATCAAGTATGATTCGTAACCGTTCTTTTTCATCTTCCTTTTGTTTTGCTTCTTGTAGTGCTTGTTCCTTTTCTTGAGTCTCAATCATTTGTTGAATACTTTCCAGCAATGTCGGTACGGAATCATAATACCCTGGTGGAAATTTAATATTATATTGTGTTCTCTTTTTGCCTTCCGTTTGAATAATAATTTCTTGTTCCTGCCTAATATTATAAAAACTCCAGGGAATACTAATACCCATTAACCCCACCACCCAATTTCCTGTTAAATGTATTGGTTGAACAAGCTTGGTTGTATATGATGCAGTGGTATTATCAAATACATGTAAACTAGCATTGGAGGGTAATGTTACGTAAAATTCATTAGCATGCCCGGATGATGTCAAGATGGTGACTGAACATCAAGATGATCGTCGTAAACAGCTATTCATACTTGGAGGATATCCTAACCATTTAACGTAGACCCATCCTTTTCTTCGTTTTAACACTTTCTCAATAAGGTACGTTTTTTTACTTGTAAAAATTTTTTGAAGTTCGTGATTATAAAAGCTTCCCTTGATGGGATCACCATTCCAATCATTGATTTTATACACGACAGGATTACTTTTAATACATTTGTCAACAATAAAAATTTCACGCGACCATTTCGGTAAATATCCCTTTTCCAATTTATGCTTATATTTACTTATATAAACATAGTCTCCGGATTGTAATTTACATTTGGGTTTGGTTTTGGATTTGTTTCCGTATAGGGTTTGCCAAACTTGGTTTACGTTTGTATCCGAGACATCACTAGGTGCAAGCTTAATTGTGGAATGCGGACTATGATTATAACTATATACAAGATCATCTAATACATCAACGTACCGATATGTATTTTCAGCCGTAAAGTACTTGTATATTTTCTCCTTTAATGTGCGAATAAATCGTTCTACAAGTGCTGCTTTTATTTCCGAATGAACACTATAATGATTAACCTCATACTTTTGAAATACCCGTTTTACGTGTTGGTTATAAAATTCCGTCCTTAATTTCCGTTTGACAACGTGCTAATGGTAATTTTTACGACTTTAAAATTTTTGTAATAGCTTCAGCTACAACAGGACTCGTTTTATTTTTGACGATAATACATGTTGCATACCATGAAAAAAATAGATGGAGCATAAAATGAATCTGTACCCATCATTATACTTTGACACATTTTGCATATCGGCCAAATCCATTTGTAGTAATTCATTTGGACCACTCACATAATATTGTTTTCGTGGAAATATTTTACGTACGGGAGCATGTAATATATATGCATCTTGTGATTCTAACCATTTTTTAACTTTTATTATTGATGCTGCACTTTTTTGTTGTAATTTTCTAATACTTCCCAGAGAAACTGGATCCGAATACGTATAATACAATTTGGAAAAGAACATGTTTACATTTTATAAAATCTAAAATTTCTTAACATGGTATTACGTTTTTTAGCTTTTGTTTTTTTTTACTTTTAACTTTTTGCTTTTACGAATAGGTAATGGTTTTCTAAACAAAGATGCACCTGAACCAAACTGAAAATTAATTAATTATTTTGGAATATTAATTTCCTGTAATAATTGCTTGAATGATTGTATGCCAATTGGATTTCGTGGTTTACGTTTTCTTACCACTTCATTTACAAGATCAATAATATTAAATCCTGGGACAACATTATTATCCATGGTTACCACCCCGGATGGATCCCAACTGATGCGATTTTAGGCGTGCACTAGATTTAATAAGACTCCTGTTTTCCGATTAAGAGTTTTAGGAACAGAATCTAAAATAAGTTGAAATAAGGGATTTGTAGAAATACTTTGTGTTGTGACATCTGATTCCAAGAGAGGTAGTGCAATGAGTTGGTTTCTTAATGGAATATGATCCAAGTACCCATGCAGTGCTTGCTGGTACATTTTCCATTTTTCCTGTGGTGTTATATCCGTACTTGTTAATACATTTTGCATTTCATGATCTAAGCGGGTTTTTGTGTGATTCCTGGGATTTTACTGATGATGCCAATTGTGCTGTTGTTTGTTCCGGTACTAAAATCATTTTTTGAAATTGAGACGTCGCCATGCTACTGATTGAAAAGACTCCTGGCCACTGCACTTAATATTGGTGCTAGCAATAAAGGTAAAAATGCACCTCCTTTTTGTAATAATAGTTTTCGCCTACGTTTAATACTGGACTTCGCAAGAGACAATGCACGTAACGTCCTTTTATGTCGACGTAATCTTGCTTTCTGATGTGGACTCAATGGAATGTTTCCATTTACGGTATTTTTGGCAACTTGTGCTATTGTTCGAATAACACCACGAGAAGCTTTTTGTAACAATCGTTTTCGTTGCTTGCCCTTACATCTACAAAGAGCACGGAGCTCATTTTTGTAATGCTTTAAGCTCGACATCCTAACGTGAACTGAACGTTATCGGATTATGCAGGTCTTTTACATGCGCATAGATGTGCATGGTTTCATCGGGAAAATGTTGGTTCGAATTCGTAATGCTTCAGGAATACTTTGCATTAAATCAAATAGGAGATAACTATGTGGATTTACTGTTGCTTGTTCAAATACGCATACCAGTCCTTTACTATCACGTGGCATAATTTCTCTTGCTAGGTACTCAATTTGTAGTTTATCACGTGGATTCTTAAAAACAACGAGATAATGGCTATTTAAGGATATATTACGGGAATGCTTGTCTTTTGGAAATAAATTTTGAGCAATGAAAATGACAGTTAAACTTTTATGGTGGCTACACTTAATAAAAACGTCATTTATTACTACGTTTGTTTCACTCATTAAATCATCTAAAATAATCAGTGAATTTGGTTGAATTTCAAATGTTTCCATATTAGGAATACCTTCATGAAATCTACATTTTCAACGGAAAGGTATGCAATGACAGCTCCATAACACCAAACGATTTATTTAAATTTAGTACTAAACATCTGATCTTTAAATTGTAACAACTTATTAATGAACGTAGTTTTTCCTGATTTCGAAGGAAAACTGACCATGATGGTGCAAGGATGTTGAAACGGCAACATTTTGAATGCAAATGGCAAGTTGTAAACTAGATTTTTGTTTTTATATTCACAAGTTCTACTACTAGTGCAATTTTTTTTCTTCATTGTTGTTTGTAGCCATAGGTAAGGTTTTGTAGTCTGTGATTGTAATGTCTTCAATAATTCTTCGGCGTTTACTGGTTACCTGGTGTGTCTTGGTTTCAGGTTTAGACACAATCACAAATGCAGGTTTTCTTCGAATATTATTTGGCGAGAAAATAACTTTCTTTTTTGCTTTTTCGGTGATCAAGTTATAAAAATGGTCCATAGTAATTTCGTCTTTTTTTCGGTAGTTTAAGGTGATGCCTCTAATTTTCAAAATATCTTTGACTTTTCCAGTTGCAATTTCCTGTATGAGATACGCATAATTCTTTGCACCTAAGCCAATAAACAAATTCATTTACCAGCCATCAGGGATTTCATTGGTTAATTGGCCAAGGTACATGCCAGTTTCCAGAGGCGGCTTTCCGTTTTTATTGTGGATATACATGATGGAATCCGTATCCACATACAAAAGTTTATCATATCCTACAGTATCCATTAATTCATACAACCGTAGACACGCCCATGACGTGATAAATGCGGCCAAACAAACATTCGAAAATGGCAATAGTTTGTTTTCCTTTTCCTTGTCCTTGTACGTCACAATTAAACTTTTTTCTCCTACGGGTGTTACTGTCGAAACTTCATAATTTGGATTAAGCATGATATTCAAAAATGATGCACTATCCTCAACAATTTTAGATTCTGGTAAGTCTGTGCGTTGCCCCCATTTGCCATACAGGGAATTTAAAATTAATTTAGCAATGTACTGCATTCCCGGGTTTTTCTCAATCTTGTCGTACTTCATTTGAATACTTTAATGTTTTTCATAGATTTTTATATACTGCTGTTTTTGTTCTTCTGTTTTACAATTGGCAGGAAATCTACTGGCTTCCTGCTTCATTGTAAGGAAACTTCCCACATACTTTTCAAATAAGCCAGATATCATTTCAAATTCCCAGACTTCATGGATTTCTTTTACTTGATATCCCCGTTTCAAACTTTCATGAAGTTCTGGTGTGGCAAAAGTTCCCCTGAATTCCCTTTCTTTTTCTGTATGGTAGCAGTCATTATTATTAGTTTCTTCCATACACGTTCTACATTGACCAAAAAGTAATTTTGAATTACATGAAAAAGGCAAAATCGGTTTTCAGATTCCTTGGTGGCAAAATAGTGTAATCTACAAGTCCGTGTACTTTATCCACTTGTGGAAAATTATCTTTGTACACGCGTGGCATGCCTACAGGTAGGTTTTTCTAGCCATTACCCACGGATACAAGCTTGTGATATCCAAATATGAAATTTCCTGTTTTTCACCGCATTTATACAGACTACGGAAGCATTCTGTCCTTCCGCTCTTAAATGCAAGTTTTGGGATAATTCCATCATAAAGATTTGCGCAATGGGTCTTAATATACTGCTGTATACCTTTATTTTTCTTGACTTGTTTATCCCATTCGCATTCCCATATTTCGATGAATGTTGTGTTTTTGAGACTGCGAATATATTCTGCCTTTTTCATGGTACGATAATACCGTTGTTCAAGACTTTCTCCACCAACTAATGAAGTATGGCGGAGGCTAGGATAACAGTGTGGATCTCCGTGAAAGAAGCACCCATTGAATTCAGCTATAGTTACTTCTCCTGTATTTTGATCTTTAAAATATCCGTCTACTTTGTAGGGACCTACTTTTTGTTCTCCTCCATTAGCACTATGTTTAATTTTTTTACATGTAGTATGTGCCAAATACTCTAACAATTGCAAAGCATTTTTACTTTGCTTTACCCGATGCTGGAATCCTAAAGGTGGTAAGATGGCTATACTATTTTGTTCTAGATATAATGTCCTAAACACACGAATAGCCATAGTGGCAATAGTAGGACTAGTTAAAAAACACTTTATTCCCCCTGTTTTTTCTTCAATAATATTGAAAAATTTCACAACTGACTGCGTTAACAATAACACGTCATTCTGACAGTAACTAATTAGTTCTTTTTGCATGTTAAATTTATAGTTGGGATCCTTCTTGCATGCATCATGCCATGCCCGTAATGCTTTTCCATCATCTTCAGATTTGTTTTCAATATCAAACCATTGCAGATCTGGAATGGGGCCATCATAATTTTCATTTTGTTTTGTGTTGAACATGTACGGAAACTCGCCTTTCTTTAAATTTTCATCAAGACCCAGTGTCTTTGGCAAATTACTAAGTTTATTGTTCATGTGAAGCAGAGTATCTCTAAAAATAATACGTTCATTTAAAATCATTTGAAAAATTTTCTGGTCATTCATGATACATTGCATATTTTTTCCATGAACTTGATCTTCAATTAAGTTTCTTGCCGCCAGTATCATGTCGAAACCAGATCCGTTGTGGGAAAGACACACTACCTTTTGAAATTTAGGCCTGGTAATTAATAGATGCTTTATAAATTCTCCCATTATCCTAAAGATAAAGTCTCTATTGTTACCATTGTTTGAATCGCTGCAATTATCACAGGGAACTTCTGCATTTGTTTCATTATAGCATTGGTTGCACCGATGCGAACAACAAACCAAGTTCACTTCATGTTCCCTCTCCCCCTTTTCATTAGCATCTAATAGTTGAGTTTCACAGTCAAATATAATGGCAAGATATCTATCATACTGTTGTTGCTTTAATGTTTGTACATAGCAGTCATGGTCTGGTAACGCAAGTTTTTCACATAGGGAGCAGTATATTTCTCCACAAACATGCTTTTGTTTTTGACGACGACGACGCATATTTACAAGTCTGTGAGAAGTTTTACATTCTTGTACATCCTGACATAAGGATCTATTACTTTATTTATGGAACTTTATGATTTACCAAACAATTTAACGACGGAAATATTATATGACAAGCGTCGCATGGAAATCGGCCTTTTTCTTCTTGTATAATTCCATGGTACTCTTCACAATACGAACATTTATATTCGCATTTATGATACCGTGGTTTATTTGACCCTTGTAAGCAATATGTGCAGTACCTATATACTAATAGGTATTTCCTAATAGATGGAATTACACCGTAGTGGTGATTTCGAAAATCGATGAACAATTGAGTTTGAGCAGGTGGACCACTGTATAATTTCTCTTGTTTCGGGGTTTTTCTCGTAAACTACAACTTGGTAATGCGGAAGTAATTGTTGCTGGAACATATGTACCTCTCTATTCGTACACCCATTATTTTTTTTCAATGTCAGCACCTGCTTTAAGACATAGTTCTTTTGCTCTATCTATCCACATGTTTGGTCTTCGCTTTGTATCTTGAAGTTTTTGTGCCAGCGAACGATTCCCATCTGCTTTCGCTTGGGCCAAAATCAAACTTTGTGGCAAGCAATAAATATCATTTGGAGGTTTTATTGTGCCGGGCAAAAGAAACAACCCCTTATCCACTAATTTATTTGCACGCTTATAAAGTGCTCCTCCTCCTCCCTGGCCAAATCGAGGATCAATCCAGTGGACTTTAATTTTTAATTCTCCCATTAAAAAACTCTCGTTGGAATTGAGAACATTTTCTAATGTTTGTAAAATAAGTTCGGGAGTCAGTTCATTTCTTAAACGCCAAGAAACAATTACCGGGCTGTTGGTGGTGGAGTTACTGCTATCGACAGTTAAACCGGCATATGCATATTCTGGAATTCCTGATAGAATATGTCTTGTGGCACACTCAAATAATTTATTCACGTATTGCTCTGGGTCCACAACTGATACTTAATCAGTGTTTTCCAAAGTTCCAAAAAGGCCAAAATGTGGAAATTTTCTTTGACTGCTAGATACAATGCTAAAGTCTTGTGGCGGTTCATTTCCACTACCACACATATTTTCTGTGGACTTCCACGGCTTCCAAGCCGAAGGTGCAATGCCATTCTTTTTACTTAATTTTTTCACTGCCTCTCGTTCTATATTATTTGGTGTAACATTACCAAACAATCTGTGAACTACAGGGGGAACATTACTTGATGAGCCTGCTTCAACAAGAATATTACGCTGTTGATCGTAGGCTTTAGCTGTAGGTGATTGTGTTAGGTTAAAGGTACTTTTTCTATTCCTCTTTGAATTTGTTGGCATACATAACTCCTCTGCTGAAGGCGGAGTACAAACATTTACGTTATCAAAATCATCACGTCTATTTTGTTCATTTGGACCTATTTGTCTAATTGTACGGTTGAATACATCATATTCGAAAATTAAAGACACCAACTCAGAGTTTCAATACCTTGGTGCAATACCATTATTATTATTTTGGTTGCAAGCTAAAACAGGCACCATAGGTGGTGGTAGCGTAGCATTCAGTGTTGGACTGACGCCACCAAGCAAATCAGGCAATGGCTCGTTTGAATTTTTTGAATTTCCATTGCAGAAGTAGGCAAAGGTACCAGTTATTCGCTTCTTCTTGAATCTACTTCCTGTAATAAATCTATTGCCGTATTTATTGCACTAGTCATAGAACTAGTGCTTTCTTCTTGTTCCATTGGAGGAGATAGGGGGGGTAATAGCAGGAACATCAAATATTTCAACAATCCCATTTTCATCAAGTTCCCTAATTGGTGGTCGCGGAAAAATATTACCATCAAACTCGTATGCAGGAGTTACCATTTCACGATTACAATTATTCATATTGACCTGTCCCCCCCTCATGCTGAAACTGACAATCATTTAGCGGTGGGATTACAGTTTGTACTTCACTTCCCCATTGTGCTTGATACTGCATAACGTTTCCATTATCAAAATTTATATCCGTATTCAACAAATGGTAAGGGAAGCATGCTTTCAAATTCCACCATCAAATGATACGCATACTCAAAAACGAACAATTTAGAAAGAGGAGCAGACTCTAATCTATCCAAATTAATTCGGCGTTGATACCATAATTGATGAAATCGATCTTGCAATAATTGAATTAAGCCTTGAAATTTCCACGGAGCTGTATTATACAATGCCAAAACATCCCCTACAGACTGACAAAGGCTTATGCACTCCTCTCGACTCTATCCCAAAATAAATCACAAAGGTACCAAGTAAATTCACTACTTACAAAATCTGTTGTAGGACGTAAACCGCACCTATACCTGTAGCAGATGTCGCGCCAAATGGCCACCATGGCGTTTCCGTCAAGTGTTGGTGCATTTGAAAAGTAGGCAAAAATGTTGTCTAACGGATTCATGACGGTCTTCTTTCAAGAAACAACAACATAATTAAAATGGTGTTGTCGCACTCGTACTCTAAACGCAACTAACAA
>JAGDQP010014925.1:467-12357 GCA_022664845.1 Lepisma saccharinum | reverse complement strand
TAAAAAGATTTTAAAAAAGTCAAAAGTCAAGTATTTCATTTGAACATGGAGTACTGGTTTCAAAAAAGATTTAAATCAAAACTGTGTTTCTGCAAACAATCAACTTTAAAAGGAGTCAAGAACAAATAATATTTCATTTCCACATGCAGTAGTGGTATGTGTTCAACAACAAATTATTATTACAAGGTAAACTAATAGTGGTTTTTCATTGGCTTTTTATAAGGCAAAAACACTATTACATTTTTATATGAGCAGTCAACTATTTCAAAATAAAATACTAAGGTCTTGTTAAGGGGAAATGTTATTTCGGCAGTGGTTCTTAAAAATTAAAGATTATGTCTTTTTAAAAACCACATCTTGTGCGACATAATTTGCTCATATCAACAAGGATTATTTTTTCTTTCTTTGATTTTTTCACAATTTTAGTTAAAATTGACAAAAAATATATAAATTTATTCTCTTTCTGCAAAAAGGAAAATCTTGAACCATTATGACTGCAAATGTTCTCTAGCTTTCAACAAAATGAAAAGTTTACTATTATTTTAATATTTACGGCGCTTGTACAACAAAGAGGGCATACATTTTCCGACCATGTTAGACACAATCTTTCTTTCTAACATTCGGTCGACTCTCAATATAAAATCATCAAAAAAGATAACCCTTCAATTTGGAAACCAGCAAACACCAATAGGCTCCAATATATCCAATTTAATTTTAGTTTCTGCACCAACAATTGGTTCTTGTAATTTGTCTTTCTTTCTCTGTCTAATGTGAAACTTCACCTTCAAGGGAATGAGTTCCAATCTGCAAAAATAATAATAAAACTCTTTTAACTCTGTACTTTTGTTAAATGATTTTAATCAATAGCTTTGCTTTACTTTGTTCTTACCGCTTGCGTAAGTCCTTTAATGTAAGCTACGCGTAATGATCCATCTTCATACTAAATTTCATATGTCTGCCATAAACGGTTAACAAATTAGTATTTTGGCGGCCATTTTTAATCAAATATGCAAACTATTCCAAAAAATCATATATTTTGTTGAACTGCTATGCATAAGGTACTTTCATACCAAATTTCAGCTCTGTAACTTAATCCGTGCAATAAATGTTATTTTGGCGGCCATCTGTGTTTTAAAAAGGCGATTTTTCAATTTTTTAAAATATTTTCTTTAACTATTACATGTAAAATACTTAGATATAAATTTTCATGTTTCTATCTTGAATAATGTGGAAAATGCTTTTTGCTGCCATCACTGTTTTAAAAAGGCAATTTTTCAATTTTTAAAAATAATTTCGTAATATACTCATTAAAATACACCATTCTACCAATTTTGTAATTTTCCCTCAGATAAAGCAAAAAATGTGTTCAGCGCGCCCCATGCGTTTCCTTTTAGTCATGCATAAACAAAATATTTCTTTTTTAAAAATTAATAATTCATAAAACAAAATTGTCTTCAAATGCTTGCAGTACTGGCCAACTACATTACGTATTCTGTAACAAATGTGTTTCAAAATGTACTGTACGCCATCCGCCATGCTTTTCATTTTAATCATACATAAATATATTTCTTTTTTTAGAAAATAGTAATTCATAAAACAAAATTGTCTTCAAGTGCTTGCAGTCCTGGCCAACTACATTACGTATTCTGTTTCAATTTATTTTAAGGCCTTTAGGTAACTATGGCTCAGGCCGTATGAATGATAATGGAATAATAGGTGCAATAAAAAAGTGTAAAAAACGAAAGCACCCCGACAAAACCCACGCACACGGTGTTTGTCCACCACAAACCCCACATGGCATGAACAGCAATTACTCCTATTATCAAGCAACCTAGCGACAACCCCTAACACCAAAGGTGAACGCTCTACCAACTGAGCCACCATGGCCGCTTACGTATTCTGTAACAAGTGTGTATCATATAATATTGAACGCCCGGCGCTTTTAATTTTAGTCATGTAAAAACAAAATATTTATTTTTTAAATAACGTACGTTTCTTTGTCACGATTAGTGTTTGTATTTGCTACCCTTTAAGCTGTGTGTTTCCATTATTCATCCTTTTAAAATCAGCAGAAACAAAATATTTGGTCTTACCTTATAGTGTTTTCAACGACGTTATTTTTGTCCTTATTCTCGTCCTATTTTAAGTATGATTAACAGGTCTGAAAATAAACAGAAAAAACATTGTAATTAATTTACGGTTAAAATATATTTGTACAGTTTTATTAACAAAAAATAAGCTAAAACACGTATTTCACTCAATAATTTTTTTAAATATTTTCCTCAGTCCCACCAGGCAAATACAGAAATGTGCACTTTAATATTAGTTCTACACCCCTCCGTCCTAGTTGACATATTTTTTCCTGAATTTTTGCTCTAGCCAAAGTAACAAAAAACACGTAATTCCGTCAATAAAATTTGTCAAGATTCCCCTCAGTCCGACCATGCAGATACCACAGTAATAATTTCATATAAGTACTGGCCTCCTTGTTATATTTCTATCTTTTCTTAAAATCCTACCCTAGCCAAAATAAAAATACACGTAATTTACGAACTGCTTTTTCCCTCAGTCCCATCATGCAAATACTGCAATAATAAGTTCGCATAAGTTCTGGTATTTCTTCCTTTTTTCTAAAATTCTACCTTAGCCAAAATAAAAAACCACGTAATTTACTAACTGCGTTTTTCTTAGTTTCAACAAACAAATACGGAGGTAGTAACTTCACGTTTCTTTATGTAGAAAATCAACATGCACAAATACAAAATGTAGCTGTAATTTTCTTAACGTCAACGTCAATAAATTAACATTTTATCGGCCAAATGGTCTGCGCCAATAGTCCATTGGGTCTAAGGTCCCACGTTCGAGTCCCAGTTGAGGCCTTGGTATGCATTTTAACTAGGTATAAAGAGCTAAATCGTGACGGGGCAAAGTAAAAATTAAGTTAACTTAAGCTTTTAATAAATTACCATTTTAAAATTGCAAAACCTCACGACTCTATTTTAAATAATAATAAAATATTATATTATCAATTGATTTACGTTGGTGCGTAAATTGTATAAAGTGAAAAATCAGTTCATCTCACGTAACAAATACCCCAAACTATTGTGACTTACATATAAAAAATGCAAAAGTATGTTTCTTAAAACATGGTGACTGAATGAACGTTCTAAAAATTTAAAAATATTCTGTTTTGTTAATTTCTTCTAGGGCAATCATTTTAAAAAGAACGAGTCAATGTTTTTGTTTTTACTTACCAGCAAATTGTCTCCTTAATTCGCACAAAATAACACACACGCCTTGCCACAATACTTTACTGTTCAGTAATAAACAAACTGAATACTGATCACAAATTATCCCAACAGCCCGAGCTGGATAAACGAATTCCTCAACCCTTTTCCGCTTTTTTTTTCTTCTTCAACTAAATTGGCGTTGACCCCTAGGCAATGACTTCATTATATCCTCTTGTGGATTGGATCAGAAATTAAAAATTTTTCTTCAACTCTTTTTTTCTTACTCTTTTCAAAACTCATTAATTTTTTTCTGTTTTCATCATCAACGAAAAAGGCAAAAAGCCTTTAGGGGAAGTACGCTTCTCTGTTCCTAGCCAGGGAAAGGGATGAGAAACAAAGGTCAAGGGTTGAATTGAATTTTAGTTTATAATTAGCGAGCTGTCAAATCCGGGAGTAAATTTGTGAAAAACAAGAATAATTAATGATCATGGGGTACAAATATATGTTGTCACTACTATTCATTTATGCTTTGTAATTTGCTAAATCAAGAAAACAAAAAATACAACTAAAAGTATAAAATAAGCCCATTCAAAACAAAACATGGGAATTAAGAAAAAAAATCGAATAAAAAGTAACGAATTCGATACTTAGTCGATCCTAAGTCGTGATATCCATCTAGAGACAAGAATTGGCCGTTGAAGGGTCGGACTAACAACTGTGCGTCTTTCGCTGTGGGCCTCAGCACGAAATATATGACGTCACGGATTAACAAATTGTGTTGTTAACAAAGCAGCGAGTCTACTGTGCTTGCTCAAGTCTAGATTAGGTTACAGACGCGTTGCGCCCCCTTTTTACTATTTCCCAGTCATGTTGAAATGGATAATAATACGCCAATATTAATAGAAGTCTTATCGTTTAAGCCTTTTATCTGTGATTCGAGACGATCCGAGTCATGTTGACAATTGAGCCGGTGAGACTGAAATTGGCATAAGTCACAAAATTTTAAACAATTAGTTAAGACCAAATATTGTAAATAAGAAGATGCAGAATACATATTTATAATCAGATTAATCACATGTAGACAGTAATCAGTGTTTAGTATTTCAGGATCTTCTAATTTGCTTTTTTAATAACAAATTTAACAAATATCCCAAATTAGGCATAAAGTGACTTACGCCACTTTCATTCTCACTGACTCATATGTTAAATTCGTTACTCCACAAGCTATTAATAAAGATATTGTATAATTTGCAGAAAATTAAGAGAAATTATGGACAATGGTAATTTGTAAAGATTTATGATGTTCGTTCGCTGGTGAATTTCTTGCTTAACACCAGTAAAATAATATTAAATATCCATTAACACAAAAGTATTTTATACACCTGTGAAGAAAAACAAAATATCACGTGTAATATCTCTATCGAGGATTTGAGTATGATAATGAATCAGATGTTATTATTTCAAGGAAATAAAACGTTTGGGCTGAAAGGTATTCCGTTCTAAATTTAATTTTCTTATATTTTTTTTTATCAAACAAAGAAGTAAATCCTTTAAAATACACTTCAAGTGAAATAAAAGAATATTTTAAAGCAATGGTAAAAGAGGGAATCCGTTTCAGGCTTAAGCCGCAAGTACTGTGTGAAACTTTATAAAACCATTCCGTCCGTCTGTCGATAACTTTCAACTCAGAAACTACTAAGACAACATAAAGCATGCCGTGTTGCGTTCTTCTTATTTACTATCTCCTGTCTAGCAATTGTTGGGAATTAGTTGAGCAAAAACAACAATTTAAAAATGAATTGAATTTGAATTTTATGTAAGGCCTTTAGGCATCTAAGACTCAGGTCGGGATAGGGGAGGGGAAAGGACACTGGAAGGTGTCGGTCAGGGTAATGTTGAAGGTGCCATCCCGGCATTTGTCTGGTGTGACTGGACAAACCTGAGTAAAATATGACGGCTGGTCGCCCTATTATAGAGGCCTAACCGCTAACCATAAAATTCAATTCAATATATTCATGGAGAGAATACATTTAGCTGCATATTTCTCTCGCTTCATTGAAACTAGCAGACAATAGGTTCGCTTTTCTGATGATTTTCCCTCTCTCGTAACGTAATACAAATCGTTCTATGAACAATCAGCTAATACTGAGGATATAATTTGAGAGTGTTAATCACGCGGTTTTGCATTCAAAAAAAAAGTATTCAGGAGGAAGCGGCGACTCGAAGTGACAACCCTTTAGTTCACGGTCACCAGCCTTAACCACTACGCCACAGAGTGCGCTGCGCTTTCGGACATTCATCAGTGTTTATTACCGTAGCATTGAATGATAGTTTTCTCTTCGAAATTTAAAACCAATCTTGTGTCTTTCTTTGCGCTTTCTCGGGGATAGAAAATTTTCTGTTACACGAATATACTATGCATATGTTGTATCTGTAACTTTTGCTTGTGTAATGCTTTATTCGAAAGAACATCGTCTGTAATCTCAGGTGCAGGTAATACTAAAGATAAACACTGTTTCATAGAGTGAAAAGAAATATCCCTTCTTTCCTCTCAATTTCCCTGTGTTGCCAAGTTTCATAGATTTGGACTTTTTCTTTTAGATCATTTCTTCGTGATTCTGTTGTTGTTGTTGTTTTTTTTTCTTTATATTTTCACCATTTATTAATATTTTTGTGACAAAATTTCAGGAAATATTAATTTTTACATTCTTTGTAAGTAAAACCATTAAACTAACACCAGAATCGAAGGAGAAAAATTTTATTTGTAAAAAAACTGGCAAATACAGACAGGCGTAAAATAATTTTGAGCGTGAGTGTACAGACCATTCCTTTCAAATTTCGAGTATAGTTAAAAGATAAAAAAGAAATGAATATTCGCTGCATACGTCATCTCACTTGACAGAGGTAATTTTGTTCAATTCTAAAAGAACTCTCTCTTTAATATTTACACATCTGTTTTTACTCACTATTACACCTCCATTCTACACAGAATGAAGAAAGAGCTTTAGTTTGACTCGACGATGTGTTGAGAAAAAAGTTTGTCTGACGTTTCCACAATTATTTGTAATCACAAACTCTTTTTCAATCCTCTAATTGTTTGCCCGTATCCATAAATATCTTCGAGTTCTTTGCTGTAAATAGGAAAGGCGCCTCTTTTGTTGGACATTGTAATTTTCTAGGCCACTGAGTAAACATGTACTGTGTTTTATTGCCGACAGGTTCCAACATGTTCGTCCACAAGGTTAGAGCAGCTGAAAATACAATTAGAAATTTAAGAACAAAGAATATTTGTATTTATTTGTGTTAAACTGAAGAGGAACCAACATTATAACTATTTCTAAACTTAATTTTGATTTTGACCAGCAAATCGCATCACACATCATAGCAAAATTCAGGAAGGGATTTTCTAATTTATAATATGAGAAGCAAGCGTTGAATTGTTACCTATAATTAATCCACTGGTAAGGCGGAAAATGTATCTTTTTTTCAACTTGGTTTTAAGATTACCGGGATTAGCATGCATCGTATTATCTGCTAGTTAATGTACATACTTGAAGTATGTTTGGAAACATGTTGTATTTTTAAGGAAGCACCATCTGTGGGTTCCATAGAAATATTGAAAGATACGAAAACGATTGAAAATAGCATGAATAATAGTCTTACATGCAGATATCATAACAGTACAAAAGTAATATTTTCGTCTCTTGGTATACGTTGTGAACCAATCTGTAATGCATTAAACATAGTATTATAGACAATATTTAAAAAGAAAATGCCTGATCAGCTTCTTAAGTACGTGAGATAATCTTTACTTCCTATATACTAGGGTGGATGGAAAAAAAAACACTTTTTTTTATATTCGTTATGTGGATGGGGGTGGCACTTTGGCCAAATAGCTTCAATATTAAGTGCAGAAAAAAAACAGCTCGATCGGTCGACATCTCAAGCTGTCGCCAGATCCCTGAAATTGTGAAAATCGACCTAAAATTTCCCTTCGGGGAAAAAATTATTAAAAATTCTGAATTTATTTTAAAACAATAATTTTGCTTAGGAATGGTAAGAATTGACCTTTGGCTTGGCACAACTTATCTTTGACAAAAAGACGTGTGAAAAATAGCAAAAAAATCACTAAAATTCACCCCTTTTACAAACCAGTTTATCAGTGTTTTGGCATCGCTTACATTAGTGAATCTGAAGCAAGCAGCCTATGCTTGAAGAAATTATAACAATGGTGTCTTGAACTAATGTCAGATATTCTGCAGTTCTTCGCTTATTTCTAAAAAAAAAGAAAAATATTTCTGTTTCTGAAATAACCCAGAAAAAGTGGTTACAGGTCCGCCCACCAGCCATCCCTTTTTTCAGTACTATTTAAGATTCTTAATGGTTTATTTCTCCATAGTTACATATGAAACTTTCTTCTCAAATCCTGGCATGTGTTTTTTCGACCTCAACGTAGCCAAAATAAATCCATGTCTTGCTTCTTGACCGCGCACTAAGACCGCGGCTTCACTTACGATCTGCACCGCCCTTTTCACATTTTGTGCGTGGAAATGAAAGCAGATGATTTCTTGGTCCGCAACAGCTGAAGTACGTACCTTCTCTGGTAGCTCTTAATCACTATATTTCCTCGTTAGTGGTGGCTCTCGCAACTCCCTTGTCCTCCAGTCAATTATGTTCACGTAGGTTGGGGCATCTAGTCTTAGATTTTCAGGTACACGAAACTAGTATTTGGTTTCCAGAAGGCATAGTCTTTTTAGCGTTGAGAATTCGTCTCCACCTGGTTGCTTCCTCTCAGAATCCGAATCACTAAGCAAAGACAGCAAGATGTTTTCTGGATGGGTGAGTTTTAGTGATTTTATTTATATTTTGACACTTCTTTTTGCCAAAAATAAATTGTCTCAAGCCCATAATTTTACAGTAAGTGTATTCTAAGGTCAATTCCTACCATTTCTAAGCGAAAATATTGCATTGAAATAAATTCAGAATTTTTATTATTTTTTTCCCACAAAGGGAATTTTTAAGTCGATTTTCGCAATGTCAGAGGACTGGCGGCAGCTTGAGATTTCGTCCGATCGAGCTGAAATTTTTTGTACGTAATATTAAAGTCATTTGGCCAAAAATCCACCCCGTCCACATAGCGATTTGAAGAAAAGTACTTTTTCGTTCCACCCTAACATTCACTCTTTCCTCTGTCTGTCTACTTAAAATCGATCACTTTCCGACTTAAGATTATCTTATTTCTGTCGTACAATCAGTTCTTCCGATAAACGCATGGATTCACATGCCATATAAATTGACATCTGTCTAAAGACTAACTAACACAATTCACAATATAAATGAAAAATGTTTAATACTACAAATCCCCGGATGTATCAAATACGTATACATTTCAATAATAAATTTGGTTCTCTACTTCTGATCTTCCTTTCTTCTTCACTGTTTCTTTTCTAGCGTCTTCTTCCCTTAGATTTCTAACGGCAATTCTTCTGTTACAGTTCACTGTCTCTATATCCTACTTCTTTATCTTCCCCGATTGCGTCACTTTTCTGAAAATTGTTCTGTTTTCCTGTTCCATCATTTCTGCCCATTCGCAGTCTATATTGTCTATTGTCCTGAATACGAACTGCAGCAATACATACATATGAGGCAGAGAGTAAAGTAAATTCTTAAGAGAGCTCCTCGCTCTAGTTCCCCCATTTTTAACATTTTTCAAAATATTTCAAAAACTAAGAGTACTATTTATTTATTTATTTATTTAGGAAGAATACAACGGCCGTATGCCCAGTTATGGTATTCTGTAAAAAGTAAATTACAATTTAGTTTTTTTTTTTTTTTTTTGCATTGCCAGGAATGCTTTGTAACATATAATCAGTCCCTACTCTCAATATTATCAACAAAATATAAACACAATATATATTAAACACAAGAGACATACATCACCAAATAAAGTCAAATTTAAAATTAACATAGCTAATTCAAGTGCATTAGTAATGTATACGTAATATATGTAAGTTAATACTATACAATGTAAAAACACAAAGTAAATATACAAATATAAAAGATTAACAAGAGATACAGTATGGAAATTATACAAGTATATGCTCCAACAACCTCGCACCCGGAGGAGGAAGTCGAAGACCTATACGAGGAGATACAGAAGATTTTAGATAGTAGCAAATCGCATTACAAAATTGTAATGGGAGACTTCAATGCGAAAGTAGGAACTAAGCAGAGCAGTGACACGAAAGTGGGAAACTTTGGATTTCGCAAAAGAAACAAGAGAGGAGAGAAGTTAGTGGAATTCTCAGAAACCACCAGACTGTCTATTTCCAATACATTTTTCAAGAAACCGCCCCAGAGGAAGTGGATATGGAAAGGCCCAAATGGGACCAAAAACGAAATAGACTACGTTCTATCAAACAACAGGGAAATTCTGCAAGACGTGTCTGTTCTGAACAGTTTCAAAATCTCGAGTGATCATAGGATGGTGAGATGTAAGCTGAAACTAAATACTAGACTAGAGAGAAAGAAGCTTATCAGAGGAAAACCGTCAGTTTTAGATCTGGAAAATCTTGGCAAACACAGACAGACATTCGAGATAGAACTAAGCAACAGGTTCAGCGCCTTGGAAGAGTTAGAGGATGAAGAAGACATCGATAGCACAAATAAAATACTGACTGAGATAATAAGAAAAACAGCCAAGGAGATAGCAGGTACCAGAAAGAAAAAAGAGAGCAAAATCTCACAAGAAACTAAACTCTTGATGAAGAAAAGAAGGGAAATGAAAGAAGAGGAGAATTGCATAAAGAGGATTGAGTACATAGAACTAAATAAAACCGTAAGAAAGAAAATAAGAGAGGATGTTAGAAGATATAACGAAAATCTTGTTAGAAATACAATCGAGGAAAACAAGAGTTTAAAGAAAGCCAAACAGCAGCTCATGATAGGGAAAAAGCAAATAATTGCAGTTAAGAGACCAGACGGAACCGTAACACGAAATAAGGAAGAAATTATAAACATATTTGAAAATTTCTACACAGAATTGTACTACTCCGAGGAAGAGCTAGGAAATAAAGACTCAGAAGAAAATGATGTAGAAGTCCCAGACGTAATGAAAGAAGAAGCGGATAAAGTACTTCGAGGGATGAAGAACGGAAAATCACCAGGAGAAGATGGACTCACAGCAGAGATGTTTAAATGGGGAGGTGAAAAGATGAAAGAGGAACTTGCTAAATTATTCTCGATGTGCCTGAGGAAGAGAGAAATACCCTCAAGTTGGAACAATGCCGTTATCATTTTGTTGTACAAGAAAGGGAACAAAGAACTCGTCGAAAACTACAGACTAATTAGTTTACTGTCAGTCCTATACAAAATGTTCACCAAAGTTATTTTGAATCGTATTGAACGAGACTTAGATTTCAACCAGGGAAGGGAACAAGCCGGATTTCGTCGTGGATTTAGGACAATGGACCACATACAAACATTGAATGAAGTTATGGAAAGGACTAATGAATATGAACTTCCACTATGTTTGGGATTCATAGATTTTGAAAAAGCTTTCGATTCGGTCTCCTTGTCAGCAGTACTTAAATCACTTAAACATCAATGCATCGAAAGTGCATACATCAAGTTACTGCGAAACATTTATTCGACTGCCACTTCTGTCATTAGACTGCATCAAGACAGTGAAAAATTTAAAGTTGGAAAAGGGGTAAGGCAAGGAGATTCAATTTCTCCAAAACTGTTTTGTGCGGTCCTGGAGAGAGTGTTCCAGAATTTAAACTGGGATGAAGTTGGAATTAAAATTAATGGCGAATATCTTCATCACCTACGGTTCGCTGATGATATAGTCCTGTTTGTTTCAAGTGCAGAAGAACTACAAACCAGAATGGAAGAACTAAGTAACGAGAGTTCGAAAATAGGCCTTAAAATGAACTTAAGTAAAACAAAAGTAATGTACAACCAACATGCTGCAAAGAAGGAAGTGAAGATTAGCGGAGAGACAATAGGCATAGTTGATGAGTATGTTTACCTAGGCCAGCTTAAGACATCGAATGCAAAGTTGACTGATGAAATAAATAGAAGAAGTAAAATGGCGTGGAGTTCGTTTGGAAGACTACACTTTATCTTCAAAAGCAAACTTCCAATGTGTCTGAAGCGTAAAGTTTATAATCAATGTGTCTTACCTGTAATGATGTACGGCTGCCAAACTTGGACATTGAATGCGCAAACGACTCAAAGTTTGAGAGTCATACAAAGAGCAATGGGGAGGTGCATGCTAGGAATAACCAGGAGGGACAGGAAGACAAATGAATGGATTCGCGCACAAACAAAGGTAGAGGATGTAATCAAGACTGCGAAGAAGATGAAGTGGAGATGGGCCGGTCACATAGCTAGACGAACAGATGGAAGGTGGACGACAAATGTACTACAGTGGATTCCTAGAGAAAAGAAACGACCGAGACGACGTCCAAATGTAAGATGGGTAGATGAAATCAAGTGTTTTTCAGGAGCTACATGGAAGAGGATATCAGCAGACCGAGATATGTGGAAAGAAAAGGGGGAGGCCTTCATCCAGCAGTGGATAGAAAACGGCTGAATATGATGATGATGATATATAAGAATAAGATAAGACTGATAATACAAATATAATTAAATGT
>JAGDQP010014924.1:0-43963 GCA_022664845.1 Lepisma saccharinum | reverse complement strand
ATCAATGGCGCTTTTAGTATCTTTCGTGATCCGCGTAGGTACCCTAATGATAGCTTCCATGTTGAATGGTTCTAATAACGATTTTAATTCTTGGTTTTTGATCGGCTTCAAAAAATCAATATTGATATCTCCAACTACCACAACCTGTTTTTTCAATTTCAGAAAATGGTTTAATATTAAATTCATACTGTTTATAAATATACCAACTTGACTATCTGGGGTTCTGTAAACACACACGATTACCATGTTATAACCTACAAGTTCTACCAAACTAGCTTCAAAATGTTTTTCTACATTTAAACGGTTAAACTTAGTGTATTCTCTAGCAACTAAATTTTGTTTTACATATATAAAAGATCCACCCTTATTTCTATTGCATCTATTATACCCTGCTTTAAGTTCAAACATTGGAAAATTCATGTACCTTAAACAGTCTATATTAATCCAGTGTTCTGTAAGGCAAATTATATTTACATCCAATAATTTATCACTAAACAATTCCTCTAACATGCATTTTTTGTCGAAAGTAAAACCTTGGACATTCTGATGAAAAACAACAATATCATCTTCAATATGGTTTACCATAAAAAATGGTTCTCGAGCTTTTTAGGTTGTTTCCTTACCCTAGTACTTTTACGAGTGGTAGCCTTATTACCTATGTTTTCATCATCAAATTTACATTTTTTTCGATTTGGCGTCTCTGTGGAAGATCCTGCGACATAAATGTCATTATCTCTTTTATCTTGTAAATCTATCTGATCTTGTATAAGATCTGTGCTTGCTTCATTTTTCTCGTTTGGTAGTTGTTTTTTCAAGTTTTCAATATCTATTGCACTTAACCCCAACTCCCCCAAAGCTTCATCATTTGCTTGATCTTGTTCTTGATTACATGAACCATATGGTAGGGAGATGACACTTAGTTGAGAAGCTTGTTGAACCATACGAAGTAAGATCCCAGATATATACCTCTTTCCAAATTTATTCAAATGCAAACCATGTTTTGTATGATATGTTCTCGGTATTTTGTACATGTCTAGTAAACGAACATTTTTAAAATGCTTACACAATTTGGCTATTTGTGAATTAATTTCTTTTATTACTACATTTACACACGATGAATCTGGTAAATCATACCGATAGGGCAAAGTTGCTACTATTACATTCGTATGAGTCATAGTAGGTAGCAACAATCTTAAAACCTTGCAGACATCTTGGGCTTGGTTTTTTGCCACGTCATTTGTTCCCCCCATAATAACAATACTACTGTTGTTATCCAAATTTACCTACAAACATACAAGGTTTTACAACTTCATTCAATTTTGCACCTGGTTTTATATGACTAAATACCTTAATTGACTTTGATAAGCTACTGGCTAAACCCCGGCCATGACTATCAGCAACAAGAATTATATTACCTTGCATCTTTTCATTACTTATAACATCTACATTTCTTTTCTTCTTATTACCAATTGATTTGTACTCTTTATCGTTTCCTTGATTTAATTTAATATTAGTGCTTTTATCACTAGCTTCTTCTTCCTGTAATACACACTCTTCTACATGTTCATCCTCCGCTAATACATCATACCTGTTTTGTATGAAAACATTACAATTATTATCTTTGAATTTACATTCTGTTTTGTTACCTAAGTTTGTTGAATGTTTACTGTTCGACCTTCTTCTGTTGTTGCCATTACTAAATTCATTTCTCCTTTTGTTTGCTGCATCGCAATGTGGATGATTTTCACTTCTATCACTGTCAATACCCTTAACACCTTTATTACTACGATTTGATGGCCTTGGACAATCACTAAAGTATAATGTCCTATTGTTACTTTTGGTCGTAAAGCCACATGTTGATCTACTTGCACTATGAGGGTGAGTTCTATTTGGTTCGTTAATACTCACATTCGCTCGCCCATTCCCATTTTCACCAATCCCTTTTCCATTGGCGTTTTCACTCTCACATGTACCTAATTTAAAGTGTGATATATTCTTACCACCTGAATGCTTCACTATAGCAGCCCAATTCTGATCCTTTGTACCCGGTTGCGAAATATCACATTTCATACCTGCTTGGGTTCTTTGAAGAGATTGAACCTCAGTAGTTAGCAACTGTACTATTGTTCGCAACGACTGACTTTCTTCACTAAGTTTATAAAGTGTTTCAAATATCACATTGCTCTGTTGGTGGTCCTGTGATGTAGTTTGATTAGTATAAGTGTAGCCTATCGGGAAATTTTGAGATCTACCGTCAGACCGTTTTACACTCTCTGACTCCACCTTCTCCCCAAAATCCATATTACATGGGTCAAGAACGTCCGTCCTCATTCTAGACAACTTATGACCATGAGGTCACTACTCAGTGATACTTATTTTGTACCCTTGTACACTAAATAATTAACTCTTCAAGTTTACGTATATATCGATCAGTAGATTTCATGCCCGAAATATGAAAGTGAATTAGACACACTAGACATACGTTTGTTATAACACTCCCGAACACAAAAACTTCACAGGTATTTTTTAAGTATTTTTCACTGATTTCTGAGAAGTGTAAATTTTTTTGTATATATTATTATTATTATTAATTATAATAATAATTTGTAATGTATCCACTTATTATAGCAGACACTGACACGTTTGGAACCACGGCCGTACTGGATTATCGAACATCAATATATCGGTAGTTCGGCATATGAAGTTCGGTAAATGCTATTTTCACTTTCTTTGTATTTGATTATTATTTCTTTGTACAAAAGTTCACAATAAGGAAATTTTTTGTCACGTACTGTATGTACACCGTTAAAAAAATTGATAACGTTTCTAAGAATTCTAAGGGAAGTTCAGCAGAATTTTTAGTATTTAATGTTGTTTCACTGTAATGGAGGGAAGCTCAGAGAGAGACTTTTCGTATGATTATCTGGATAACTTTCGTTTTCAGTTCTGCACATGCGCAGAATAAGAAAAGAGCTTGCTGCTGCCATTTTGTCACTTCTTATCTTGGTAAAATTGGGAAATATTTTGAGTGAATGGGCATTCCAAACTCTAAATGACGATTATACAAATGATTAAAATGTGGCGTAAGTTGTGGGATCAACTTCTTCTGGATTCAGGCAACACAATTCGAACACTCTAAACTGCTTTTCTTTTAACTTGAAATTTAGAGCAGTCAGTACG
This sequence comes from Lepisma saccharinum, assembly GCA_022664845.1. Taxonomy (NCBI): domain Eukaryota; kingdom Metazoa; phylum Arthropoda; class Insecta; order Zygentoma; family Lepismatidae; genus Lepisma; species Lepisma saccharinum. The sequence goes on along the minus strand of JAGDQP010014924.1, from coordinate 40,783 downwards.
GTGTTGGATTTTTGTCTAAAGTACCCTGTTCAAATCGTTAGACTTCCTTTCTCTTCTTTGCTCCCAACATTCCTGAGACCTGTATGATGGATGCCTTTTATTAGCAAGATTACTGAAAATTCCCATGTAGCTATGGTTGACTAGCTTTTCTCTGCAAAATATTTAACAGTGTACGTTCATTTCTTTCCACAAATCCGGTAGAAAATTTCGTTTTTTTTTTTTGTTTTTTTTTATAGGTAACAGTTATTCAGTCAATTTAAATAAAATTTAGAAATAGCAAAGCTTAAATGTTATGTATACCAATTTCGCAATTTGTGGTATAACATGGATCCGTTTCCGTAATAGAAATATTTTCATCTATCTCGTTTATTCGTATTCTATATATCCTAACTAGAGCTTCATATTACTTTAAAATTATAATGTTTTTTCTCTCTAATTCAGAATATTATTCCTAATCTAAACCCCAAATTAAAAATTTAACAAAATATTATTCTTGTTCTTGTACTGAGATCGGAAAACCTGTGTACTCATTTCAAACAAGTCAAGAGACGGTAAATTTTTGGTCTATCGCCTTTCGAGACCAGACCGAGACTAACGTGCCGAGACTCGAGACGAGACTGAGATTCACAATCGAGACCAGGACCGGAATTTTTAGATCGAAACGAGACCAAGATCAAGATTGTCCTAAAAGTTCGAGACGAGAACGAGACTGATGCCAGCTCGTCTCATCTCGTCTCGATACCATCCCTAGCTTATTTACCTTGTAATTGCTGGGTAAGTTTCAAATACCATCCTAGAGATACCATGCTCGGATCATTTTAGTTTTTCATCTTCTCCAGCTTCAAGAACCAAGTCAATCAGCATACCCTTAACAAATTATTCGTGGATCAAACGCTCCTGTAGGTACCATTTTTTAGTACACCATTGGAAATAATGCAATAAAATAAATATTTTCACTTGAGAATAAGATAAAATTAATTGTATGAGCGGTAACAGCACTATGACTTACGCCTGCCTCGAATTTCCATTCAAGAGGCTAAGGCCTCTATTAAAGATAGTATCCCGGCATTCATCTTGCGGAGCTGATGCAAACCTCAAGAACAATGACTTCATAACAGCGATTTGAACCATCGCCATTTCTCATGCGCCTTATCTAATAGTTTTTAGAAGTCCAACACGTATAATTCCATCAAGCGTAAAGCAGAAAATGTAAATTTTAATATTATTAAATTCTGAGAAAAGGGAATTTTTGTTAGGTTGATCTCATTTCACGCTCAAAACACGAATCTCTGAGAAATGTGGTGACATATTTATGACAAACCCGGCTACCTCACACCATTGAACTTCCTTTGTATTGACTTTCTTCCTGAAACGTAGTGTTTACTACACCATCCACCCTGTGCAACCATTTATTGACCTCAGAGCGCAAGTCCTTTTCTCCCCCAAGAAAAAGAAAAAAGGGCTTCAGCCTCCACGTTTCAACACATTTTTCACTGTCCGAAACTATTTTTGAGGGGTACAAATCTGATGTTCGTTTTCGTTCAATTAACATGAAAGATATTCGATTATCGACGAACGTCAGATCTTCCTCCAAGACAGCCAAACCTGTGATATAAACAATGCACATTTTGCAACCCTGTAATTGCACAAACAAATGTTGCCGCTGATTTCATTCACCAAAATTCTTGTTTCGTCAAATGAACTCATGCCCTCCCCGATTGTTTTTGGATTGGTCGTAAGATATATGTAACCAATGTTGTCAACAATGTATTGAGTTTAACAATGAAAGATAATGTATATCGAAAATTGAGAACGGGCAAGTCCTGAGTTTTAATATGTTACACGTTTGTGTTAAATCTTATTTATTTAGGTGTATTTAGTGATGAGTATAATTATTATTGTCGGTAACAATAGCTTAGAAAAGGAGTAACTTTTCGAGATTTAAAAAAAAAAATATTTCCTATAGCTTGGATCACGATACTTGAGAAACAAGTGGTGTCCACGAAATATCTTACTCAGAGTGTATCCTGAATGTCAGTGCATAACGCGTGGAATCGCTCTATATAGAACGGTTATTCTGCAGGTTGTGGTAAGTAGCGTAGTTAGGAATTTCTCAAGGGAGGGGATATATAGAAAAGCATATCCTTGGCAGTTATGCAACCCAACACAACAAATTTCTTTAACCCTTAGATACATTATAGGGGTCAAATTGACCCCCTGCCTCTTTTCGTCTTGAGCTACTTGATTATGTTTTATTCTTTCATAATGGCATTTTGTGACATCTTCTAAACGTATTTTGTCAATTATTACCCACACTCATTTTTTTATTATTTTAAGATGGGGGGAGGGTAGAGCTGTTTTTTTCCGTTTACCTCGAGTTTACACTTTGGGGGTCAATTTGCCCCCTAATTTGTATGGCATATCAGAGTTTGTACACTTGCAAGATTTGCGCGTATAGGCACAATATGTCGAATGGTATACGATGATCTTGCTACAGTAAAAATATATAAGAAGAAGAAGAGGAAGTAGAAGAAACAGTTTTGCTTTCAAGGGTGTGCTGTTATCAATCGTCGAGTAATGCTGAGCGTTTCTCATATATGACTCATAATTCTTAGGACACGTATATTGTGCAGTGTTTATCGTAAAAAATGAGTGGACTTACAGAGAAGGAAATAATGGACGAACTGTTACTAAGCGATAGTGAAGATGACTGTAGTGATACCGAGGAAATGGCACAAGAAATTGATTCAGATTCTTGGAACGGAAGTGATTGTTGTGAAGAAGAATCAAGTAGTGGAACTGACACAGATGACGATACGCCATTTGCCTTTTGGATTGGAAGGAAGAATGCAGTTACCCAAGATAAAGATTTCAAATCCAAAGATGGTACGGTTTGGAACAAAAATCCGCCCAAGATTTCACAAACGCGTAAATGTAATGTGATAAAGAGCGTTCCAGGATCAGCTAGAAATGCTACAGCTTCATCACCGAAATCTGCATTGGATATATTCATTACTCCTGACCTGCTCGACAAGATAATATTGTGTACAAACTTAGAAGGTAAACGTATTGCAAGAGAAAAAAGAATTAGCTGGAAAGAAATCGATGCTATTGAACTAACTGCTTTTATAGGTTTGCTTTTGCTTGCCGGTGTTGAGAAAAAATGGGACGTACCTGTAAAAGAAATATTTCTTGATCGACATTCAAACCCAACGTACAGAGCAACAATGTCTGTAAACAGTTTCTTGAATATACTTTGCGTTTTACTGTTTGATGATACACGTACTAGGACTGAAAGATTACAGGCAGATCGTCTTGCAGCAATCAGTTTTGTGTGGGACACATTTACAAAAAACTGTACAAGGGCTATGGTACCAGAGGTGAATCTTACAATTGATGAGCAATGGTGTCGTACAGGAGTAGATGTCAATTCATTCAATACATGCCACAAAAGCCTGGAAAATACGGCATTAAAATATTTTGGGTATGTGCTTCTAATTCAGGATATGCTTACAAGGGAATTGTGTACACAGGCAGAAAACCAGGCTTACCGCCACAAAGTAATTTGTCCAATAATGTTGCCATGGAACTGACTAGTAGCATTCTGAAATCTCACCCAGGTCGAAATGTAACAACAGATAATTACTTTACAGGTTTGGCTCTGGCTCAGCAGTTGCTAGGCAGTAACATTTCTCTAGTTTGTGCAATGAGAAAACACAGAAAGGAGGTGCCTCCCATCATGTTACCAAGTAAATTACGTGCAAAACATTTCTCTCAATTTGCGTTTATTCATGACGTAACAATGTTTAGTTATGTTAAAAAAAAAAGTGTGGTTCTTTTGTCATCAATGCATCATAGTCGTACGATTGATTCAGAAAGTGAGAGCCCGAAATCGTTACGTTCTACAATAAAACGAAAGGAGGTGTTGACACAATGGATAAACTTGTAAGAACGTATACAACAAAGCGTCAGACTAAGCGATGGCCGATGGTATTGTTTTTCAATATGTTAGACGTAGCAGCAGTGAATGCAGTTATTCTATATACAAGCATCAATCCTGGTTACAATGTAAAAGTTTCTCATCGTCGCAGACTTTTCTTGAAAGATCTTGTAGGCGAGATGATGAAACCTTTTATGCAAATGCGCGCCAGTAGTTCTAGATTGAAGAAAAGCGTTTATGATGCCTTAGAACAATGCGATGTGACAGTGTCTTCGCAGCAAAATGACCAATCAGGAAAAAGAAGAAGGTGTTCGATGTGTCCACATTCAAATGATAAGAAGACCTCAACGTTTCAAATGCCAAAAGTACGTTTGCCCAATTCACACTCGCTCATTGTGTGAAAACTGTGTGTAACCTCAAATAAATCTTAGTAACATTCAAACTGTTTGTTTTCTGAGCAAACTGATGTGTAATTTGAGGGAAATTTCGTAGTATGAAAAATATACCCTTGTACAAAACTGTATTTTATACTACGTGTTTAAAAGCAATTTCGGAGTTATTTGTTATATTTTGCAGTCACAAAATTCATAACTAATATGCACATTACATCTGCAATAACAAATGTAAAATGTACTAAGATAAATACAATTGCCTTCATAAAAGTTATCGTTTCGTTTTTTTAAAATAATTAATACAGGAAAATGAAGATGTAATCCCTTGTACAAAAAATGAAAACTAGTTAACAGAGTTGGAAACGCAATCTACAAGTCTCATATCTAAGTAGGCCCGCCATATTTTGAGTTTATTCAGTAAAAATAATACGGGGGTCAAATTGACCCCCAAAGTGTAAATACGTAAAGAAAGTTGGAAGTGTATCGAAATATTAAAATAATATATTTCAGGGCTGTTTTTTTTTTTTTAATTTTAGTACAGCACAATTACGGTATTGTGCGGAAAAGTATTAAATTCATGAATATATCCTTATAGATTGCATAGTTCAGCCATATCTGAAACATCAGGTTAGATTTTGTCGGGAACGAAGAGTTTCTCGACCATTTACTAATACTAATACGCTCACTTTGATGACAGTTTCCTCTTGTAAAACTACCAGTCTGTTCAGCCAGATTTTAAAGTTTGAATTTTTCAAAGATACCGTATACGTAATTATTCGTTTCAGAGTATAAAATATAATCTTTGGCGTAGATGTGATTGCAGGTTGTACAAAATCCGAAGCACCTTTAAAAAGCTTGGAAATCTTATATGCTTCTATTGCACTTTTATTAGTTTCGCTTTCAAAATTCGGAATTAGTGTGTCAAATTTTCGAAATATGCATTGTTTTGAAGCTACAGCGTGGTAAAATGATTCTTAGAGTTTCATATTTCTAACACCACGAACAGTAGAGCTGATGCGGCGTGGTACCCTCAACGATTATAAACCTTTCCTATTTGAAAATGTATATTTAAAAATTCCGCAATGGGCGGATAAGGGATTGCCAAAGGAAGTAGGGGATTCCGGAATACTTCTGAAGGTAGGTCGAAATGAGCATGAGTTAAAAGACTTCCCGTAAAAACTTTGGTAAACTTTATTTTTATATGAGTTAGTCTAGTAACTTTAGACTCCGGCCCGTCACGATTCGCCTTTAGTTTTAGAATCCACAACCATGCCCCTGCCGGAACTCGAACCCTTCGAGCTGATGTCCTACCGCCGCAAACCGCTCGTCCACCGTATAAGGACGGCACCGTGTGTACAAAGACTTCCCGTGTAAGGACGGCATACTTCATCCTCAGCATCCAATCGGACAATGATATTCTATCTCTTTGATAGCAAATCAATAAAATATTCGATGAAATTATGCAATTCTTACTCCTGCTTGTTGTGCAATGACGCATTTTTAAAAATTGTTCGGTGTACGGAATCTACTTGAGATATCGAGTTGGCTTAAACGAATTATTGTTTCCTGGTGAAAACCGTCCCATTCATCCTCATTTCGACCAATCTTTACTTTAGAGAATTTCTGGGAATCCTGTAATTTCTTTGGGGAATCCCTTGCGCGCCCATTGTAGAATTTTGACATGCATTTTGGGATAGTGCAGATTTAGTCTTTGACGGGACCATGCCACATCAGCTCTACTTTTTGTGATGTTAGATATATGAATGTCTGAACTTCATTTTCCCACGCTTTCGGGACATTTCGAAAATTTGTCGGAGGAACTTTCGTCTTGTTTTGATGTAAGGAATCACCTCCAGAAGTTTGTTGGTGTAATTTTAAAAGACTCTGTATTTGATATCTAATTTAATATCCAGATCTTTGAATCTCCCCCAAATCCGTGAAAATCCTAAGAAATATTCGGGAGACATGCGTGAAAGGGCATGTCTTATACTGTAATTAGACTTCATTTTCTGGATGTTTATAAATATGTTCATACATTCATCCAAACTCAAATATACTGCAACTTGCTTTGTTTTCCTTCAGACAATTTTCTTTAACTCTTTCAAATTTTATAACAGTATCTTTGGCATAATTCACAGCTTCCACTAAGTGAAGCTGAAGGTGTTTCTTTTGTAAGAATATGTACAACGGTTAATCGTAGCAAAAATACTAATTTAATCGAATAAAAATAACGAATATATTATAAATGCATTAAATTCATTACATGCCTTCAATGTGAGCTTGTGAAGTTGTTCAATAAAGAAATATGGATAATTGCTTCGAACACAAATTGGGATAATTCTGTAAATTCGTGGACTGCGTTATACTTTTATATCCGTCTTTTCACACTTCATAATTTTTCATGCTATAGGGGAAACATTTGCACTCTCCATAATCCCACAAAAATGCGCTTTCCGTAAGCGGACATAAAATATAAGTGTTCCTTGATCCTAAATAATTTAATATCAATCGAATATGATTGGCCTTAAATACTCCCACATTGAGTGAGTGTGTTGCAGAAGGGTACTATTACAGTATGTGTTCAATATATATATATATATATATATATATATATATTTAATTTCCCAGCAAACTTCTACTTCCATCACATTCTTATTAAATTAGATCTCGGAATTAACACCAAAATATATATCAGATTTGACAAATCGTTTGCGCTAAATCTCGACATTGTTTCTTCAAAATTTTCCGGCCAACACCACGTTAGGGGAAGATCTGCCAGACTGTTACTGAGTCAGTGCATAAACTGCTTTTTAAGAAATCATACTCATCATTGACGTAGTTAACAAAGTTTTCCCATCTAGGTGAAGAGTTTCATCCGCTAATGCAGAAAATCATTCAGATGCAATTAGTCAGGCAAAAAATTCCTTAATTGAAACCTCGCAAATTTCAATAACTGATTTTAATGATTAGACTCTTCTCCCCTTATAGCCGACCAAGGTAGTCGTGTGGTCTGAGGCATTAGGCCAGCGTCTCCAAAGTTCAAAAGTTACAAACATTGCCCATAGAAAATAAAGTTAACCAAAATTTTATCTTCTTCCTTACGATCTGAGAAATCACATTAGATCTTACAACCGAAACTTTCCAATGTGTAATTTTAATTTATACTTCATATGTAATGTAACGAGGACGCCTGTTAAGTAACTGCTTCAATTTCTCCGTTCTACCCTCGTTGGGACTATCAGTACAGGAATTACTACATTCTTCATTACTGTCCAGAAATCGTCTTTTTTCTTTCTTTTTTTTACCGGTGCTATCGATATTATTGTCAAAGAATTTTTATATTACTGGTTTTCCTAATGGTTATTTACCACATCTATCTAAATGTGAAACTACAACGCAGAATGTACAATAAGACCCTTGTCTGTTCATGAATAAACTTACAATTATATCGGGAGTCGGGACGGTTGTAAGCTATAGTGCTGTTGCCGCCCTTACAATTAATTTTATATTTTAACTAACAATTATGTGTTGCCAAACATAACTTCATTCTTTTCTTGTTAAAATACTCTCCTTTCAAGTTCACAAAGTTGGAGTCAAGGGGGGGGGGATATATCCCCCATATCGACCCCTTACCTACGCCACTGGTTGTGGTTGCGGTTGCGAAAGCTGGAGGACCACCTTAGCAGTTGAACATAAATTGCGGGTGTTTGAAAATAAAATTTTGAATATTTATATATACATGGGCCATATATATATAAAGGCCCCACACATGTATATATATGTGTAGGGCCTTTATGTAATTGAGAACCACCCTCGTTGGCCTAGTCTTTAGCTTGTCTGGCTACGGATTGAGGGGTCCCGGGTTCGATTTCCCGGCGCTGCCAAGGATGTTTTCAAAGGCGTGTGGGTCTGGAACGGTACGCACCCAGCGTCGTGATGCAATTGGGGAACACTATGAATAAAAGATAGTTGCGATCACAGTGAGAGCTAGCTTAGGCTCTCTTCTCCCAACCCGTCTTGTCAGCGTGGGAACCCTCCGGGGAGAGGTTTCATCCAGTAGTGGATTGAATATGGCTGTGATTTATTATTTTTTATGTAATTCACAGCCATATGCAATTAACTACTGAATGAGGCTTCTCTCGGAGGGAGGAGTTGGTCTACTGCTCCCACGCTGACCAAACGTATCGGTAGAAGAGAGCCGGAGCTCTCAACTCTGATCGCCACTGTCTTTTATTCACAGCAGCTCCCCAATTGTCCTCACGATGCTGGGTCAACACCGAAATTTTGAGCCTCCACCGGGAATCGAACCCGAGCGAACTGAAGTCGAGCACGCTACCGACTAGGCTACGCAGGAGGCTCGAAATATATATATTTCCGCCCGAAACGGGACGAGACGACCGTAGAATGGAAGAGACTGCATAATAAAGAACTGCACAGACTATATGATTCGCCTGATAGTATAAGGCCATGTAGTTACGATGGGGGGGGGGGGGGCGCAAGATTATATTCCATCGTGGTTGGAAAGCCGGAGGAAAAGAGGCCATTTGGAGGACCCAGATATTGTTAGGATGACAGGGGTCTATTAAGAAAAGATCTTTGGGAGGTAGATGTTCATGATAAAAACTTACTTCTTGCCCAGGATCGAAGTCAAAAGGCGAACGATTATCATTGAGGCTATGAAATTGCGAGTTCCGTAAGCCATAGAGTGAATGAGTTTATATAGAACAATTAACCCTTGCGTAGGTATAGTGTCATTAGTAGTGATAATCTTTGCTGCCTTGTAACTAACGGGCCCCGAGTTCGATACCTTTGTGCGGAGCCCACTTCAAACTATGGATCCAGTTGAAAGCTATGGCAAATCACATTCGGTTCACCTTACACTAGAGACCTTCCGTTCATAGACTAGCCTCTGACTAGACCACAGATCAACACTACGTTATTATTGTGTACGGTTTTTCTTCACCCTGAGTTCCAAGTACAGCACGGAAGCCGTGATGAATTGTCATTAACGGAGAGGTGTCCTGTTTTACTACCGAATGCTGGAATGGTATATAGAAAAGGAAATCTGAGCGATGACGTCTCTCTGAGACTAATCTTCCTGGGAAGGTAGCACGCAGCCAGAAATTTATCTGTGCCTGAGGGAAAAGCGTGGAAAACCTCAGTGAGGATGGTCGGCCGTTGGAATCGAACCCCCGACCTACCAATTGCTACCACTAAGCTACGAGGGCTCGGTGTAGGATTGTAAGTGATCACAATTACTCAGTTTGCACATAAATGCAAGTGAATACTTTTCATCCAGCGCTCGAAGTGGGGGTATGAGGGGGCACGCCGTGCCCTTACCTTTTTTGGATTTGGCGTACAATTTCTATTTGGCTTACCTTTCTATTAATGGAAGTTAATTGCCTTTACTTTCAATAGGCAATCGTCCCATTAGGTGCAAGGGTAACGTTACCTTTCTGACCCACTTCTCCAAGCGTTACCTCACCTTTTCTAACCCACTTCGAGCACTGATTTCATCAATTAGAGAAATATTTAATTAAATAATTATGCGGGCCGTATTTATTATAAACGGTGTACAAAAGTATCCTGCGATTTATGCAATTCCACTTTTGAAAACTCTACTATAATGTCCATCAAACAGTCTTCAAACTGATAAAAATATTCAAAACCTAACTCCCCCCTCCCCCGACTTCAGAGCGTTAATCGACGCCTCTCAAAATTCCAAGGCAAAGCTAATGTTGAAAATTTATTTCAATTGGGCTCTACTTCTCCAAATGTTTCTACTGTCGAGCAAGTAAGAGATTTCACAACTAGGTTTATGAACAGAAGTAAAAAGAAAAAAAGATTTATCTAAACAAGCTATACCCTTCGATAATAGTCCTCGAGTCTAGACTGACTTGACCATTCTTCAGGAAGTGAAGAGAGGGGCAAATATTTTGTCCTTTAGGAGCAGTGTTTACTGCCTCCGACCTTTGCCTTCGTTCAGCTCACGTGTATGCCTTGCTGGAGGCATTAGTCGAGGAGGCCTAGTTGGAGCGCACCATAGAACCTCCTTTGTATTCAAGAAAACGCAAAAGAGTAGATCCCACCCACCCCTCCGTAACCATTTGTGGACTCGGAAGTAACAAAACACGTGTTTTGAATCACCATGTGTCAACACATTTTTCGCAGAAAACGCACGCTGGTGATGGTCTAGGCACAGTGTAAGACCATTCTGGAGCTGCTAGGCTCTAATTCTATTTGGTTGAAAGATATATGTAACAATTGTTGTCAACAATACATTGAGTTCAACAATGAACGGTAAGTCATTTCTAAAAATTGGAACTATCATGTTCTCAGTATTGTTGTTACATGTTTGTGCTAAATCTTCTAGGTGGATTTACTGATGAGTTATAGAGTATTATTGTTGACAACAATAGCTCGATTTCAACAATGGTGAATAATGAAATCGAAAATCCGATAAAGTCCCGTACTTCGTTTGCATGTGCTCTTGCTTTTGTAATTTTGATATCGAGAAATGAGTTCATTTTTGGTTTCTATTGATAATTAATTGAATAGTGCGGTGGCTTTAGATAAATGTTTGCTGAGATTATAATAGATACCACCGTTTTCAACAATCAATTGATTGTAATCATGTTGAATTGGTTGAATGGAAAACATTGGTAAAGCGGATCCGAAAGAACTTGATCTATTTCATCTGATTTCCAATACTTAGCTCTAGGCCTATGTCTGTTTCTGCATTTGGTTGTTAGTTATTGACAGCCATTGTTGTCAACAATGCACTTGTGTTAACAATGAACAGTTTATCAAATGTATTTTTAAAGCTCTGTAATAATTGATTTTGCAGTCTTGCATATTTGTGCTGATTTGAGTATTCGTAGTATTTGTTAGTCGTAAGATCTATGTAATACTTGTTGTCAACAATACATTAAGTTCAACAATGAACGACAAGTCATATCGAAAATATAGAATGCATATGTCCTGAGGATTGGTGTGTTACACGTTTGTGCTAAATCTTGTGATTTTATGTCAGTTTAGTGATGAGTTATAGCTGAATATTGTTGGCAACAATAGTTTGATTTCAACAATGGTTAACGATGAAATCGAAAATCTGATATGCGGATGTACTTCGTTTTCCCATGCATTTGGCTGTGTTATTGATGGTCATTGTTGTACAACAATATACTTGTGTTAACAATGAACAGTTGATCAAATGAAATTTTCGAAATTCTGTAATCCTTTGTTTCTAATCTTGCATATTGATGCTGATTTGTGTATTTGTAGTATTTGTTGGTCGTAAGATATATGTAAGCATTGTTGTCAACAATACCTTGAGTTTAACAAGAACGATAAGTCATATCGAAAATATAGAATGCATATATCCTAAGGATTGGTGTGTTACACTTTTGTGCTAAATCTTGTGATTTTATGTCAGTTTAGTGATGAGTTATAGCTGAATATTGTTGGCAACAATAGTTTGATTTCAACAATGGTTAATAATGAAATCGAAAATCTGATGGCGTTTTTACATGTTCTTTCTTCTCTATTTTGGATATCGAGAAATCAACCCAGTTCTTGTTCTTGTATCTGCATTTGGCTGTGAGTTATTGACTGTCATTGTTGTACAACAATACATTTGTGTTAACAATGAATTGTTGATCAAATGAAATTGTCGAAGTTCTGTAATTCTTGGTTTCTAATCTTGCATAATTGTGCTGATTTGTGTATTGGTAGTAGTTGTTGGTCGTAAGATATATGTGAGTATTGTTGTCAACAATACGTTTGGTTTAACAATGAACGATAAGTCATATCGAAAATATAGAATGCATGTATCCTAAGGATTGGTGTGTTACACGTTTGTGCTAAATCTTGTGATTTTATGTCAGTTTAGTGATGAGTTATAACTGAATATTGTTGGCAACAATAGTTTGATTTCAACAATGGTTAATAATGAAATCGAAAATCTGATGTGCGGATGTACTTCGTTTTCCCATGTTCTTTCTTCTCTACTTTGGATATCGAGAAATTAATCCAAATCTTGCTTTGTATCTGCATTTGGCTGTGAGTTATTGACTGTCATTGTTGTACAACAATACACTTGTGTTAACAATGAACAGTTGATCAAATGAAAATTTCGAAGTTCACTAATCCTTGGTTTCTAATCTTGCATATTTGTGTATTTGTAGTAGTTGTTGGTCGTAAGATATATGTAAGCATTGTTGTCAACAATACCTTGGGTTTAACAATGAACGATAAGTCATATCGAAAATATAGGATGCATATGTCCTGAGAATTGGAGTGTTAAACGCTTGTGCTAAATCGTGTGATTTTATGTCAATTTAGTGATGAGTTATAGCTAAGTATTATTGGCAACAATAGCTTGATTTCAACAATGGTTAACAATTAAATCCAAAATCTGATATGCGGATGTACTTCGTTTTCCAATGTTCTTTCTTCCCTACTTTGGATATCGTGAAAGGAGTTCATTCTTGGTCTATATTGATTTTTGAAATTTTTAAAAAATCCCATTAAAGAGATAGGACGATTGGAGCGCCATCTAGCTTTCGAGATTCACATTAAGTCGGCCTTTAGATCAACCTTAAATCACTTTGAAGAGTCCGTTATAGGAGGTAAATACTGCTTATAAATGACAGAAAACACTGTCCGTGTCCGTAATACAGAGTGTCCGCTTTAGAGAGGTTTGTCAATACGTTTCTTCTTATAGCGATGGTTAGGGATTACAAAATATGTTCGCTTTGCAGAGGTGTCCGTTAATAGAGGTTTCACTGTATAGGGTTTTAATTTGCTTTCGCCGATTACTTTCCTGCGACACTTCAACCACCTTGCTAGTCCTAGATACTGACTTGAAGATTGCCCCTCCGTATCTCGGGACCCTCCCCTGTGATCTGGATTATGTATACGAGTTTGAACTCGTCCCGCTGGGACTTTAGGAATCACACCTCAAACACCTTCATAGCCCTAGTAGTTACTGAGTTAAAAATTGTCCACCCACCGTATTTCCGAACCCGACAACCGAGTCGCCGTAGCTCAGTGGTAGTGCGTTGGCGTAGCATTCGGGAGATCGCGGGATCGATTCCAGCAGCCGACCATTTTGACTGAGGTTTCTCCAGAGTTTTTCCTTAGTCACACCAGGCAAGTGCCGAGATGGTACCTTCAACATAGGCCTTGGTCGACGCCTTCTCAAATCCATTCCCATCACCCGAACTGAGCCTTAGATGCCTAAATGCCATAAATAAAATTCAAATATAACCTAAGGTCCTGAAGCAGAAAAACATTATACAAATGTAGAACTTAAGGTAACAAATAAACTCTTCTGAGAAATGAGTAAGGAAAAGTAAATAAGAAACCAGAGACAGCTGTTTTAGTCTTCATGCTGAAATTTTCCTGAATATATGTTGCCGGTTGAGCAACGTGAGTTACGGCACATACATATGTAAGTATTCATTAGAGATTCGCAATATCCTTTTAAAATTATGTTCTGGAAGAAGAGAAGTTTTCTCTTCTGATGTGTGTCTACCATGGCTTATTTGTGTCAATATGACCGTTAAAGCCTAATGAGTCTTCCTTTGTGGTTTTATAGGTTATAAACCAATGGCGCCGTTCCGGGAAATTTGATTTTGAAAATAAATATTATTAACAGCGGCACAGTAAGCAAAGTAGGGTAAACGTCACACTGCTAATACCTAAATCGGGCCACACAGCGATATCACGTGTAAAAATCTGAGCTGGAACAGAAAACTTTGTCCATGTCCGGACTGGAAATGAACACTCGAGATTAACTGTCCCTTCTTCTCCCAGGCTTCATAAATTAATTAATTTTTAATGACATCGATTAGTTCAGTATCGCTTTCAAATTAAGGTCACTGAGTCTGACTGAAGTTGGCTTTCCACGATACGCAGAATTTCGCTAAGCTGTTTTCACGCGGCACTTATTTGACATACACTGGTCTCTTTAGCACTGGTTTGACAGTGATGATTTTGTGGTTGATAGTCTAGTGGTCATGTTGATAGTTAATGTTTATCTGTTCCGACAACGCTGTTCTGTTATGTAATCATCGTGACTACCACCTCAACCATGTTAAACTCCCATAATGCCTAATAGTAGTTAGTGATAATTGTGCCCCAAACATCGGTAGTTAGTGACAATTGTACCCCAAATATCGGTGCACTCTGGACCCGGCCCATTTATAAATCTGTGCCTGACGAAAGCTATAACTCGGCTCCTATTGCACATGAAAAAAAAATGTGCATACCAAAGTGGATATGCGGTATCACGTGGTGATGCTGAAGGCAGTGTCTTTAGAATGCCTCTACAGGGTCAACTTAAAAAATTAAACAGAAACACGTGTTGATTTTGCTCTCTCTGAAACAAACACGAAATTTTGACCAACTTTTAGAGGAGATATATACATATTTCATACCTACTGGGAGCCACAAGATGTAATTGGTAACTTAACTTTTTCAGGAGTCAACTAGATACCTCTGAAGTTCTGCAATGACTGGGGAAAGATAAGCGGTTTGCAGCTTATTTCGAGTTCGAGAGTTAGCAAAATATCTTATCAGTCCACTTCAGAGTGTCTAGCAAATTTCTCTCAGCAATTTCCCGACTATTTCCTTATTTTTCCCGACTTATATTAAATGTTATTTTTCGTAAAATTAAGTAAGGTTAAAATGTAATGAAAAATCATTAAAAATCTTACCTGATCGTGAATTTTTTCCCTCTTCATGTATGCAATGAAGTAACCAAATAACGCAATTTCTTCTTCTATGGTAGCAACTTCTTCCGATAACTGGTTTAAGATTTTTTTTTTTTTTTTTTTTGTTTCTTTACTTCAAGTTCCTTTAGTTTCTGCTGTGCTTTTCTTTTTTCAGCTGCTCTGCAGTCTTTTTCTGACATCACTTCCTACGGTGTTTGGTATCCTTAAATCGTGCGAATGCATTTCTCACTAATAGTATCATCCGTTTTGGGATAGACAGGGCCTGTACGCCACCAGCTCCATTTACAGCATCATAAACTACACGCTGCGCCACTAAAGAATCCACTTTCAAATTTTCAACTACTATTTCCTTGTTTACGGAAAATTCCCTTTCTAAGACTGCATTACCATGAAAAAGAATTAGGTACATCTTTATTATCTTACAGAGATATACATCATTTGGTGGTAATACGCTCATCCAAAAGTCAAGTCTGTGTTCACTTCTAATGTACGACTCCATTTTCTTCCGCAAATGTGTCTGATCTACTAGAGCCTTGTATTCTCTCTGCCTTTTCTGCATCGGACGCTGAGACAACATTACCCTGCACTAAAATTTCGAACGTTGCCCTCATTTGTTCAATAGCTTCTTCCTGTGAATGAGCAACAGCTAAAGGATTAAGAATGTCAGCGCTTCTGTAAGGGGATAGTTTACCGGAGAACTCTCCTGCAGCTTGAAGACTAAATGCTGATAGCATTCACGAACTTGTCTACGAAAACACATTTCCTTTTCAATAACTCCTGTACATTTCCTTAGTGCTGACCTAGATGCACAGCCAAGTCAATTTCCTTCATACGTATTTAATTAACACGGATGTTTTCATGTTCCTCCATAACATCAATGCCATGGATACTCTTCCTCTACATCGTATCTTTTTTAACGAAGTGTGACATCAATATTTTTAATAATTGAGTGAGGATACCATACAAAAATGGAGCCATAGGGGTGTCTGACTGTCAGGAAAGGCTCATAGTCCTCAGCAAGGGATTGAAAATACGCTAATTTTGCAAGAAGCAACTTATCGCTCAAACTTGCAGTCACTACTCTGAAACTGTTACAGTTGGGTTCTTTGTATATACTCTTTGTCTCAACATACTTTCTCACATCGTGTAATATTTCTTGGCTTCGCTTTGCTACCTCAGCATTTTCTATCCACCGAATATGGCAAAATATAAATAACAATTCCCGTTGGGTTACAAAGAAAAATCCCTTTGCGGGAAAACCGAGGGAACTTTAGAACTTGGTGCGATTTTTGTACTTAAAAATTTTTCGACGCAAAATATTATTTTATTTTATACCAGCCTTGTCTGACTGCATATGAGGACAATATTTCTCATACAAATACATTACGCAATTCTGCATTTTCTTGCAAGTCAGTGAATTTATGCGATGTTGTTATATATATTTCTCAAAAAAGAAATATCAGCTATATACATGCGACAATACTTTTGTCCATAGCTGTACCACAACACAAAGGGTATGATGAATAATACAGAAGTAAATATTTCGAAGCAGAGCATGAAGGAAAAGCACTTGCTCAGAAGCAAAAGGTCGAAGGAAAGCATGTGCTTTAATTGCTATGAATAACCTCTACGTTTTACTTTATGCTTTTGATTCGAGTAACAGAGGCAAATGTTTCAATTCTGGTTGTAGTTCTCTTTATAGAACTCGATTGTAAATCTTGTGGTTATTTCTGTTACATCAAGGATCATGAGGCAAAGCTCAATCCCATATCCTCCATCAGTTAAAATACACAACTACGAAAATGGCATATTTTGTCCCGAGTGATGATATTCTTCCATATTCAGTTATCTTGGACAGAGCCAGGATAACTAGGATCAGCACTTGTCAGTATTTCGCTCGCGTTACATGTTGCTTGTATATTTATGCTTGGAAATCTTTTTCGGTTGATATACTCGTCATCGCGGAGTACAAGTTTTTGTAACTCGACATATGTATAATCATACACCAAAACAGCAAGTAAAACTATACAACATGGCCATTCACTTTTTTCATTGTGGTATTTCTTGGGCAGAATATGGAAATTTCACCCAGCAGTTCACCCACTAATTTGCTCCGAAACATACTTTACTATTGTACTCATCGCTTCCTGATGAACTTCAAACCCTTCAGATGTACATCTGTGATAGCCTGGATCTGCCATATACCGGAGAAAAAATTTGCATTCTGTGTTTAGAGGTTAGAGTCATGCCTCGTGTTTCTTCATTTGCTTAAAAAAAAATATACATAATCCACTCCACCTTTCGCTGTTAGGCCTTCTTTATATCGTTTTACGCGACGAAAATATGAATTTTCACCGGAGGTAACACTGGTAATAACACGTGTTACTAGCTATGTATCTAACCAATTTTAACATTTGCGACTAACTCTTTCCCGTGCCTTAGCCATGGATGGGTAAAGGGCATAAATAAATTCAAATTCTTAGTCGTTGTTGTAAATAGAGGACAAAGACTGCCATACGAGCCAACCTATTTAAGAATAAATTCTTTGCTGTTAAGATAAATACTGTGAAGGTTAGGCAAGAAAATAGAAAGAATTTAGACATTCCGGCCAGAAGCAATCGAACCAAAACCTTCACGTCCAACTGAGCACGAGCTTTTGCTTAACGTTTTATTCATTTACTTGGAAGCATGTGCTTCAAAAATGTTCAAGCAAAAGCTTTCGCTTCTTTTTATTCACCGTACCCAAAGTGATACATCGGCATTAACTACATCAACGGTGGCGATTGGGTCAAGTGAAATTCAAACAAAATAAATGCCATAAATAAAACAAATTCAAATAAAACAACTGGATGAAAAGGGACGAAGGACATTAGGAATTGGATCTGTGAGCACACTTGAGAGCGGTCCATCTCAGCCCCGCACTAATTTTCTGGGAAATGTGTCGAGAATAGATATGCATCATGTTTCTCTATGGTTAATTCAAAAATGTTTTCTCATAAATATGTGCGAATTAATTCCGAAGTTACGGCACCCAAAAGGAAGAAACTGTCGGTGAAATATAGCTGTTAAAACAAGACAAATAACCATTTAATCAGAATACATTCCTTTTGGCTGTCTTAGAAAATGGTAAAAGCAACACGAAATATTAAATTACATCGCGGATTTCCAACTTTCTCACTGAAAGGACATCCTCCCTACCACACTTTATTATTATTAGTGTTTACAACGGTTTTGCACCAAGAACCGTGATTCCAGCGAAAAGCATTTTGAAGATATCTCTCTCCGAGGTTTTAGATTTTAGATCCCGCTAGCGGGAGAACTATAAGCCATCAGTAGTGGCAAATTTACACAGCACATGACTTTTGAAATCCTTTTAAAAGAACTAGGTCTCACCCAGAAGAAAGAGTTCATGTTCGGCTAGCTCCCTGGTAAGTACACAACACAGAATTCAGGTTTACCATAACTTCCCACACATACATACCTCAATATCATAAGCAGTAGAACACACGCGGAAAATTTCAAATGTCTTAGCATTCCTTATTACAAGGTTTTGAGATGACCCATAAGCTAGGAATACGCCATTTGGAGAGAAGCGTACTCGAGTATTTGTGTGAAAAACTTCCGAGAAATGCATTATTTGAATCAACCTGACTGCCTGAAAACAAAATAAAAAATAGACTTAAAATTAAGGGTTTAACTGCAATGACAGGTTAAATATCAAGTATAAAATCATTAGGTGTAACTAAACCATTATTAAATAAGTAAATTATTTAAAATCAGCATGGAAAACATTAAATTAAAAAGTAACTAATATTTTTTACAGAAACCTCTCAATATCTATGCACTCCAATTTGTTAATTTTAACTTCAAGTCATGCTTACTGCTTTTCCAATTAGGATCAGGTTTAAGTCCAATCCAATGTTTACAACACTTAAACAACACTTACGCTAGTTTTATTTTATTTATTAATTTCTCCAAGACATTCCGATTTTGCGAAAGAACTTTTTGCGAATGGCATTTTCGCAAAAATGCTAAAGAGAATCTATGAGAAAATAAGATTCTTAAGGAGTAAAACAGCATCTGTTCTTACCTCCTCTTGAAATTGTTTTACGAGAATAGCATTTAATCACACCACATGAAGTCCTGTTTCAGTTTCCTGTCTTCCCTCGAACTACAAGGAACCAACAATAGTGGATTTTCCGACACAATCAATTTTAAGAGAAAATGGAAGGTAGGTCCTGTGTTTCAATAAGGCATTATCCAGGTGAGAACATGACTGACCCATAATCCACTTATTGTCTGCGTCAAAAGCGGAACATTTACAGGAATTTGAAATTATTTTGTCATATGCCGCTTTCACATGCGTATTTCATTATATTTAGTTGAAATGGGGGAGTAGTGTTACACTGAAAAAAAGAAAGCTAGAACTGAGTTGAATTTATTTATGGTTTTAGGCAACTTTGGCTCAGACCAAACGAAGTTCTGTGCTTGTTGGAATTAAGGTGGCCAAAAGGTATTGGTAATTTCTCATTCGGATTTTTACCATTTTAGTAACTTGCAATTCCAATATTTATTACAAGCTACACTTTGATGCCATAACATTTTGCTATGTAGTAATGCTGAGGTAGTTGGTTTGGTTATATTACATTTTTATAACTGCATACGATCACTTATACAGTTACATATTTCATGTTTCACGTATACTTCTCGCTTTAAAAAAAGTATGCGGACCTCTAAACACGTATTTCTATCACCACCTATTTCATTTCTACTGTAATTTTACTATTTTTAATGACGTTAATTCCAACAGAATCAAAATACTGTATTGTTTCGTTTGCGTTAAGTATGAACTTAGTAGGCCTATTTAAGATCAAAATACATATATAAAGTTTGAGTAGATATTTAGTATTTTAGTCATCATCTACTATCTTTGTCTTTAGTTGTTATCCTGATCATCCGAAAGCGATAGGATCTTCAAGGCAAGTTTAGCTCTATCCAGGAATTTATCCACAGCTCCTTAACAACTCCCTAGAGCTCCTAAATGTAAAATTTCTGTCCATAATGTAGGCTACCGCCTAAATGAAGCAAATAGAAACCGTCTTCAGGTATTGGTAAAGAGACCTCGATTTATCAGGTCTTTTTTGCACTATATATGTACCCATAGTCTCTGACGTAAACTACCGTCTAAACGAAAGCAGGTAGAGAGAAACTGACTTCAAATTTCAGTTCAACGACCTCGATTTACTAGTCCGTTTTCAACCTGGTAATATCACAATCTTTCTGTATGGTGCTTTTATACTTACATGCACTTCTGTGAATTTTGAAATACCTTACGCGGATTTTTTCCGCTTCTCGGATATTCACTATTTTCTTCACCTTCACTTCTGGTACCTATAAGGATAATTATGGCTATAACCTTTATCTCTACCTCTCACGCTCCTCACGTTGTCGGTACGCCCGCCCTAACTTTATCCGATAAATTTCTTTTTGTGGTTGTTTAGTTTCAGTTTACTTTATGTGTAGTATAGTTTGTTTTATTATTTTTTTAATTACATGAGAAGTCTGTTTTACAAACATTATTAGGAAGCTATTTAAATAATATAAAAATAAGACATTTCAGCAAGTCAAACCACGCATTTCTACCTTATTTCTTTCTTCCTGGCATGCTAATTTTCGTATAAGGAACAGTTTTAATAATAATAATAATAATACTTCTACTACTACTACTTACTACTAGCTAGTATTAATTACTTAAAAATGCTAGGTAGAGAAATCGCAGAACATTTCAAACTACTAAAGAACATCTCGAAAAGATCAAATTTCTCAACAGATTTTCGCAAAATTGCTAACATTTTAAAAATATTATGTTAAATCTTGCTTAAATAAACAAACACGGTATGTTATTGTCATTTCAACTTTGTTAATAATATTCTGTATTTCCACTTTTGTTTAATTGCTTTATATAATAATAAAATAATTGAAGTATGCTATTAAACATTCATTTAAGCTGAGCACAAATAATTTATTGACGATTAATAACGTAGACACTGCTGAATTAAAAATTAAATTAAATTAAAATAAACTACTTGATATTTCACTACTTGCCGAGTTTGGCGGATTTATGTGAATAACCAAGAAAAATCAAGCACAATTGTCCCAACTGCTTCCAAAAGTACGTGCAAATTTAATTTTAAAAAGTATATATTTAAAATACTTCATGCAGCAGTTCTTATGCTACCTTATGGCAAATGCTGTGCCCTGTACGGCAACCTAAACAGATGATACGAACAATAAGGAGGGCTGCTAAAAATTAAGCGCTAAATTTCGAATGTTATCTCGATTTTTGTCTGGGGTGGAGATTCGCGGACAGATTTATCGAGCGGCCGCAGTTCAGTTGGTTGAGCGTTGGCTTCGCTTTCGGAAGGTCGTAGGTTTGAAACCAGCGACGCCAATTATGACTGAGGCTTTCCCTCGGTCACACCAGGCTAATGCTAGGATGGTTTCTTGAATAAGCACAGGCCCATTCCTTCCCAAATCCTTTCCTTGGTTGTAATTATTATTTTAAAATATCAAGTATAAAATGGTCAATGCGTGCTGTATCTGGATCTGGAGTTCGTCCAGATGATTATCTAGGTACTGGACTTCACCAAGAAAGCGAAGAGGCAGGAGGACTGAAAATGAAAAACGTATCTTGAGTTCGTTAAATAAATAAATAAGATTAAAATAATCACGATCACTAGTAACTTGCTTCCTATTTATCAAAATTAAATTACGTATGTTGTGTTTATGATAACAGGTGGTGGCTAAGTGCTGTACGCAAAGTTGGCTGTATTTGAGTTAGGTGATGAATTCACTACACACATGGTGTCTAATTTTGAGACTTGAAATTCCCTGAGTTTCTAGGTTTTCTATATTTTTTTCGACATTCCCTGAATTCTTAGTATAGTGGAACATGTAAATAATACGCAATGACATTTCTTAATCCCATCGCCACCCAGTCCAAGTATCTTGTACATTATTGGTATTTTACAAGTCAAAAAAATAAGATAATTTCTTTAAAATAGAGTATTTTAACACACTGAAAACATCCAATCAGTAGTGGGAATCGAACCCACGACCTTCGCCTTGCCGGGGCAGTGCTCTTACCAACTGTGGACAGGTCCACCTCATAAATTTCCCTGAGTTTCCCTCATAAATTATAATTTCTCTGAGTTTTACAGATTTCTAAAAATTCTCTGGGTATTCCAGGTTTGCCAGGATGGTAGACACCCTGTATACAAATTTTTCATGCCCCTTCCCCAGAAACTTAAACTCGATTTTATTTAAGGCAACTCTGGCTCAGGCCGGATGGACGATGATGGGAGAATTAGTGGAATAAAGGAACTGGGAGAATCCCCCCCCCAAAAAAAAAACACACACACAAGGAATTTTTGCACCACAAAGCTTACATGGCACAATATGGGATCGAACCGAAGACTCCACGCACCAGAGGTGAGCGCTCTATCACTGATCCACCGCGGCCCGGTAAAATTTGGAATTTCTGTTAAACCGATTACTTAATTCATGTAGGCAGCAATTCACTAAATGTGAGCGTCTCCAAGGTCATGGGTTAAAATTCCATCTATGAGATGTTTGCCTGTGGATTTTAACAAGCCTTGCACTCGTATAATCGTGACTGGTTGAAGTCAATAGTTCCTAAAATGGCCCATACAAAATAAAGTTTACTGAAGTTTTAAAGAAACTATGAGATAACTGATTGTACTTACTATTACCCCTGTATTACCCCTGTAGAAACAGCTTTACTTGTTTCGCACGTTTAAATTAATTAGTTATGAAGCTTATGACTTCCTTAAGTTTTAGCCAATTTTCTTCGACGAATACAGTTTAGGAGAGGATTGGCAAGAAAGCAAACTGGACCTTCATTTAAGCCACCATCCTAATATTTGCGTGAGAGAAATGGAGGGGAAAATCAAGAACGAGTCCAGGGTACGAAATCACGGGATACAGAAGGATTTCCACTTCACGAAAGGTTTTCAAGCACGATTCCCCGTCCTTCGCCCGACAGTTAGCCTTATTTGCATGAACAATGAGAGTATCTTGTTATCCTTACAAATGATTATTCCTAAGTAGTTCGGATACAACAGTATATTACGATGAACGGGTCCGATTCCAGTTGTAAAGTCTGTTCGATTTTAAATTAACTTTCATTTTGTACAATTCATTTACATTGCTTGTTAATGCAAGCAAGATTACTGTTGGCACGTTTTAAGTACGTAGGTCTACGTCGTGTGACGTTCCTCAGTAAACACAAAACCGGGAATGGAAGTTGAGAAGGGTGGCAGTCAAAGTCTGAAATGAGGCAACGTCCTGACTTTTATTTAGCGAGACAAGTACAATTTGATGCATAGGCCTACATGTTTTGGCTTTAAATTATAGTTACTGGTATAAAAAATATAAGCTTACCTTAGTATAAAGGATCTCTCTCGAAGATTACAGCAACTGCAGGCAATATAAGTGAAGTTTTACAAAGCAGCAGTTTGCGTTTTATATTCATGCACGTGTGTTGTAGTTTCAGCACTGAAATACCAATTGTCCACTGTTATTTGGACAATCTGGATTAATTTGTTTTGAATCCATCCAAGCACATAAAAATCAGAACTACTGGCAGTTAAAAGTTGGTAATACAGTACTAACGTAAAAAGAGCTAGGCGCCGGACTCGTATTTCAAGTCCCTATGACGATCTGGCGTTCGGGATATTTCGAGCCCTGCTGTAGTATTTTAATATTTTTTTCTGAATCAGTGAATAATTATCAAAACAGTTTATACAGCCAGAGAATTGTCTTCAGGTAAAGAATTAAGCTCGTATAACTATTGGTGTCAACTGCATAAATACACTACCACTTGCAACCCTTCATCACATGCACCCACGCAATGTTGAGGATGAGTTCTTGTCAAAAAAAATCTGGGATCTGTTTGCTATTATGAAACAGAAAAATAGTTAGAACACCTATGAAATAAGGTGAAGGTTATAAAAGAGCACCGGAATTGAACGCACTCCTAAATCACACTTGCTGTTGACAAATAAGTTTGGCAACTAGGAGCGCGTTATTGCCAAATTTATATGGCCACAGTGAATAACGACACTTTCCTTTGATAAGCAAGGAAGCGAGTGATCATTGCCGTGTGTTAGTGTTTACTGTTTTGTTTATAATTTTGTTGCTAATTTAATTTCGTAGGAGGAGGGGGAGTAGTTATCTTTTGGGAGGTCCTGGGACCGATCCCAGCTCAGTGACGGATCCAGCGCCTCCCCCCTCAAGGATAAATAATTTATTTATATAGCATTATTTCAACAATTTATTAGAAAAAAATCGATTTTGCTTCCCGACAAATATGAATTTTGGTGTCATATTTCAGCAGTAAGAGGGGATATAGGATAATTTTATACTTGCAAAAATCATTTAGCGGTAATATATCCAAAATGTCTCCTGTTTACGACTCTCCCCTCACCAAAATCCTGATCCGCCACTGCCCCAGCTGCCGACCATCCTGACAGGTTTTCCAGGATATTTTCTCAGTCACACTAGGCAAATGTCGGGATGTTACCTACAAAATAGGTCTCCTTCCACAATCTTCTCCCCACCCTATCTCGGCCTGAGCTTCATATGCCTAAAGGCCTTAAAAGAAATTCAAATTCAATAATAATAATCATTAATATTATTATTATTTACCAATACTTCCATTCTATTGTAATATACGGCACATATCAAATCGTATAACCTGTTTAAAATGTAATTATATATCAATGTGCCAATTTTTTTTATTCCACTTCAGAAAATATCAAAAGTGCTATTTATAGCCGTATTAGTTTTAAAATATTGACAGCTATAAATTTGTCATGCTTTTCTGGTATATACAGGGCAATGGTATGTGATTCCACAAACATAGCAGATGTGAAAGTTTTCCCGTTCTTTGGAAAAGAGCATTAGCTATATTGTTTTCAATTACACAAGTTATTTTCAAAAGAAGAGCATCTCGTCACGCGAAAAATTAGGCCGTTCGTACATAAGATTTGCTGTTATTAATTTATTTTGTCTTCAGAGAAATTACTTCTCAAAAGTATTCTTCTATCACAGTATTGGCTCCTTTGCGAGGTAAGTGTAGTATTAGTGGCAACATCGCACTGCCCAACTCCAGCTGCAGTATTCCTTCCGGTTTGTTCCTAAGCTAGCATGAATTTCAGTATAGATGCTGGCCGACTACCTTCCAAAATCCTCTCACCCCACCTGATCCTCGCCTGAGCATGTGACACCTACAAGCCTTTACTTTGTTCTTATGTAGATCTTTTCTGTCTTACTGTGTTGCGCAACATTCCAATGAGACTGGGCTTGTTACCGCTTGTACATTTCAGTTGTGTACTTAATATTCCAGAGCCGTGGTAATAAGCACCTCACACACTCTTACTGTACAGTGCGTTCCATAACTCATGTCCCCCTTTCCTTCCCAATTTTAAGACAGAAAAAAATCAATGTTTTTCGCTGAAATTTTGCAAGCACGTGAGGGAGATATGTAAAAAACTTAATAAGGCTAAGCGCATAAATATTCGACAAACGTTTCTTCATCTTTCGTAGCGAAAATTCTGAAAGTGATATTTTTCTTAGGAGAAATCAATCTTAAAATGCTCGCAAACAGATAAAACTATGAAGATGAACCTAATATTACTGGAAGCAATTTAGTACTAGATTTCTTGAACTTCATGACCTAGATATTATCTCTCACACACCCTAGCACACTGTCGCATCCCTTAACCCGACGTAAATTTGCCACGAACCATTGTCTTTGAGATACATATCAATAAGAAGATCAACACAATTTACTAGTGAAACGACGAAAACAACTGGCGGCTGTCTCTTAGTGTGTCAGTGTGTGGTTCCGATTGGTGGATTGTGCCTATCTAGGTCCTGGAGTACAGAAAATCCAGGACTAAAGTGCTTCCAACAATACTTGGTTCATCTTCACAGTTTTATTTGTCTTCGAGCATTTTAGCATTGATTTCCTAATTTACAGGTAAGAACAGACGCGTAAATATTTGAAATGGGTTAACCTAGAATAAATAAGTGGAAACCCAAGAAGAAGAAAGTACCTCAGTAAGTTAGGGGAAGTCGTACTATTTACACTAATTCACAAAAAAACACAAAATTCACAATCAAACCTCACAAAAACTACAGACAAACTTAAATTACATCTCTACGACGACCTGAAGACCAAGTGAGAGCCGCTCTTAAAGGCTTAGCCAATTCATATTGAAGCAACTACTTAAGAGAAAGAAATTAAAAACTTTTACTTTAAAGTAAGTTATAATAGTTGACTCCTTGTACGTTTAAAATGGCTTTATTTGAATTCAAATATTTCAAAAGTATATATTAAAATTAAGGTAATTTCAAAACTTAGTTTAACGTAAGAACCAAAGTAAGTAACCATATTAGCCTACTCAGAGAAAAAATGCATGATTAGGAGTAGAGAAGATGAAATAAGCAGAACACAGAGCATCAATCATAGAGAAGAAATATGAAAAATGCTAGCTTAGACGGCTCTCTTGGTCGCCACATCCATTCTCACAGCAAACCTGTGAGTTCCTGAGGGGCTTCTTACAAAAATAAATTACTTTAAGTGTTTGATTCTGTGAGCTTAAATTTAACAATTCAATAAAGGCTCTTTCTTCTAAATATTTACAGAATGGACATTAATAAACCGAAAATTTAAATTTAAAAAAATAATAACTTCAAAAAAATCCAGGTTTCTGCTTCAATTCCACGCATTTTCCAGGACGAAAATTGAATTCCAGCCTATTTCTCAATATTCCATGTTTTTCAGGTCAGTAGACACCCTGCCATAAGAAAAATATCTATCACTTTCAGAGCTTATGCTACGAAAAACGTAGAAACGTTTGCCGAATATTAATGCAGCCTTATTGAATTTTTACATACCTCTCTCACGTTCTTGCAAAATTTAAGCGAAGCACGTTGATTTCTTTCTATCCTAAAATTGGGAAGAAAAGTGGGACAGGAGTTAGGGAACGCACTGTATATTAATTATTTTTCATGTTAGCATACAAAGATATGCCATTCCTGCCGACGGAGGTAGTCGTGTGGTCTGAGGCGTTAGGCCAGTATCCTCAACGTCGCGGGTTTAAATGCCGCTTGGGCATGGATATTTGTGGATTTTAACAAGCATTGCATTGCACTCATTTAATCGTGACGGGTCGAAGTCAAAAATTATTAAAATAGCCCATACAAAATAAAGTTTACCAAAGTTTGTATATCATTCTTCTTAGTCTGAGATGATGTATGACGGAATTTTTACATGTGATTAACATGCATGTTGCATTCACACCCATACTACTCAATTGTTACCTGCAATTATATGGAAATTTCAAATATGTTTGGTGCTAGCTACCCCATCTTACACTAGCATTCCAGTGAGACTTGTTAATTGTGTTGTTTCACAACCCCTGCTCTGGAAGAAAATTTTCCATGGGGGCACATAGCTTAGTTGTGGTTCAATAAGACTGTTACGCACGCTATTCTCAAAATATGACCAAAAAAAAAAAATCCGTAGAAAGGTACTTGATGAGGGTGTTAATATGCCTGATGTTGAAGGCGAAGATATATTATCCGGTACTGTATCCATTTCATCAATTCCATTATCTCTGGTATCGACTATAGCTCTACTGGCCTCACTGTTTACAGAATGTAATAATATAGGTCAAAATATTTATATGGTAATTCTATTTACTTGAAGGTAAAAAGTAAAGGTGAAAGGATGGATTCCCTAACTCTTTATTTATATGTTAAGGAATCCATAAGACATGTGATCATTACAGAAATATAACCAAAAGTGTAGTCATTGTCAAGACAACATCCATCATTGTTTAACAAGCATCTTATGCATACACTGTTATCCCAACAACCATTCCCCCTCTCGGTACACTAAAGCCCTTCCGTCCAAAGTATTTGTATTTGAAACATCAGGGATCAATCACATGCTTATTCAAATCTCTATTTACAATCCATTGTCCATGGTTCAAATATCCATTGTCAGCGCAACGACTCATCATTGGCAGAGTCCAAATATCCAATGTCAGCTCATAGCCTCATCATCATCTTCTTCCGTATAAGTATCATCATCTTCAAATAATTGAATCCTCATATTGTTCAACATCATTTCAATCATCATCGCCATATCAATCAGCATCATCACCATACTGCTTAGTATTATCTTCATTTTATAACCCCATGGAATCCATTCTAGTTTACTTGAATTCCACTTCATCTCTTACCTCCGGAGTGTAATCATAATTTCCAAACACATCTAAAATAGTAAAATCCAAATTACATATGTTGATTCCAAATTTTCTATGTCCAAAGTAGTTGGCGGTGGTGTGAACTGTGGTTGACTTAGATCATCAAGTAATGTTTTCGCTGTTAAAAACTGTTTACCATCAAGTTTTCTTGTAGCGAGTTGGAAGTTATCGTTGACATAAATCTTTTCATCAAATTTATCACGTGTTAAATTTTTATTGGCCATTTTCCTTAATAAAATAAGTTCAGATGGTTGATTGTTGTCCATCTCTCCACATAGTTGAAAGCTATTGGATTTGTTTTCTTCTTTATTATAGGTGTGTTCGTTTTCCCTCGTCCATAGTAATAGTATATGTCAAGATAGTTAAATGGTAGTTCTATTTACTTAAAGGTAAAAGCCAATATGTATATTCCCTAACTCTTTATTTATATGTTATGGAATTCATAAGACATGTGATCATTACAAAAATAAAACCAAAAGTGTAGTCATTGTCAATACAACATCAATCATTGTTTAACAAGCATTAAACATAAATTGTTATTCCAACAGAATGGTTTGCCTGATGCTTAACACATTCCTTTTAAATATCCGTTGGCCAGTGGCACGGAATCCACATCAAAAAATACAAAGAAAACCCATGCTACATCTATCAGAATAAAGTTTAAGCCTCTTCTGCATTAATATGTTACTATGCACACCTAGTGTATTGGAATATGTTCAATATTTATATTTAACAAAATGTCCCACACACGGTGCTTAATGCCCCATACTGTTGTTAATTACCCCAACATGCACATATGCAATCTTTACAGTCCTCTCTCATTGTTATCGAAGTTTAGATGTTGTACGTTCATGAATTTAGAAGTAGGCTTTATAGTAGGGTTGAGTGATTTAAATCATTTTTAAATCAAAATTTATTTTAATTAAAGTATAAATAAAGTACAATATTTCTAAGCATTCTGCGGTTCGAATCGTATGTATGCTTGAAATTCACCTTTTAGTCGTTATGTGATGATATACCCTTTTTTATGTAAACTCACACCAAAATGATAGGCCAAGGATTTTAACATACTGTATGATTGGTTGACAAGTGTTGCCACCGTGTGTGAGTAAAAATTGGGTATTTTAGACCGGAGTGCCCAGAGGGGGGGTTAAAAATTTATAAAAATAGTAAGGGGAAATAAGAGTTGTACGCCACTATCCCGCTTGTGAATCAGCCGGTTGGGAACCGGGTCTTAGCCTCCCGCGCTTTTTGGCCTCCCGTTTTCCCCAAAATTGAGGGGCGTGCCCTATCCTTCCCCTGCCCCACCCCTGAATCGATCCGACTGGGCCCCTCCCTTCCGTGTTCCTGCACCAATCAGGAAGGCGCCGGTGGTTGCCTAGTGAGCAAGGTGTCATCTCCCCAGCCGGGGTCTTCCTTCCGCGTTCCTCATTTGATGTATTGACCGGGGTGATGATTGGGTGGCACGATTGGGATGGTGGCCAGCCATTTAAGAGACCGAACAAAGCCGGCATACGTCACCTATGGCGGGTGCCCCGTCCACCCAGCAACAGACCATTTAAGAGACCAAACTGGGCACGTTTATGACGGGAGCTTCCGAGCAGCTATAGCGTCGGGGGTGACGATAGGGTAGAACCAGAGGCGAGAGACAGCCATTGTTCTGACACCTCTGTGGTTTTGCTTCATCTTGCGGCGAGCTTGGAGCGAAATACGCTAAAAACTTCGAGCCAAGAAAAGTACTATTGACCTTGTTATGCCCCCAAAATGCAGAGGACAGCTTGGAATAAATTTTTCTTCATGGCATCATTCTTGACTCCTTGCTGAATTTGGAAAAGCTTAAACGGGTCCATTTTACACTGTTACTTTGAAAGGAAATATGCCCCATCTCTCTTTATAAAACAGACAAACCCAAAGAATAGTGCCTTGAACATACTATCAAAACATTGCAGTGTATCTTGCCGGGGAGCCGTCGGAGAAGCGATTACTGGTGGGTCAGCCACGCGCGACCTGGATTGATTGTTGTGTGGGCTCCATGACAACGACAAACGCCCCAGTCAGGCAGCTGCATTGATTGCAGGAATGATGTCACAATTGCGTGTAAGGGGAAAGTGCGTGGCTGTTACAAAGTCTAGTCATTTCCGTGGAGAATGAATAAAAATTCTATCCTCTTTCTGATGTATTGGAACAAGGTTCCTTCTAACCTCAAAAATAGAATATAATAGCCTGGTCCAAACATGTCCCCCCAAAACCTGTATGGATACGGCAGATACAGAACAATAGACTTACCCATCGCTTCAGACAGCCCCAACATTGAAATTTATCAGTTAATTTTGCTCAAGAATAAAATTACGCAACTAATATCACAATTGAATGTTTTGCGGGGTTCTCTGGTAACCGACATTCAAAATGAAGTCAGTAGCGCTCAACAAACAATGTTGGACCTGCTCCAGAAATTAGACAACGAATTAAAATCTATGATTGTTATGTACTGAAACCTAGTGTCAGAAAGTGATCTTACTCTCGTCCAGAATACCATAACAGAAATTCACGGACAACTCGAAAAATTGAAACAAGAATTTATTTCGAACGAAAATGTGAAGTCTAATCAATAACTTATAAGAGAAATTAAAGGAGTTACAAAACACATTTAAAACCGTACAAACTGCGGCTGGCACTTTAGAGACTTCAATCAGAATAACCCGACCTCACAGGACTTAATTCAAACCAAGGGTACGATTTCGAAGCTTCAAAGTGATTTTGACTTATTCCGTAATGAAATCGAAAAACTTGGCAACGATTTATCAAATTTGCCAGTCTACACCGACGTATCAGAGATTAATAAAAAGTTGGCCGAATTTGAAACATTGTTGGCCGATGTATCTGAAATAACCGATATCCAATTTGAGCTACACCAGCTACAAAATATAGTTAATAATACATTGTCCTCCGAAATAACTAGTTTACAGCAAGCTTTAACTGAAATTAACAAGCTGGAAGGCTTTAGCGATTTGCCCACTGACTTAATTACTCCTCAAACCACTATTCAGGCAGTCCAGACCGATCTGCGAGAAATTCAAAAGAATACCCCGAACCAAAGACTGATAGAAACTATCCGCACATCTTTGACTAACCTTGCAGCGCAGACATATGTTCGCCAAATTCAAGGTGCTGTAACACCACTCGAAGAAACGGTTCATAGGTTGCCCACGTCTCGCCAAGTTGAGAATATCAAGAAGGTACTAACCAACATCCAGACCGCCCTTGATGCGACAGACCCGGTCGTTATCGAGAATATAAAGAAGGAACTCATACACCTTCAGGCAAGTATTTTATTACTTCCCATACACCAAGACATCGCTAATATTCAAACTGTTTTGACATTCCTCGACGAACAGCTCAGTCAATAAAGGAGCATACCAAATTTATTTCAGTTTATGAAATTGTTAGCGGACTAAAGGATATCTTGCAGAAATTGCAGAATACACACATACGCACGAAACGCTCATTATAGAAATTAACAAAGAGTTGGCAGACCTTCCAACGACTTTACAAAATACAATTTCCACGTTACCGACAAAAATTTGCTGACCGCGAGGAGTTTAAAAACCACGAAGCTGCTGTTAGTCTGATGCCTCTAACCTCAGAAATGTGGAGTGTTCAAGAAACTGTGAATAACTTAAGCACCAATTACGTGAATTTTAATGATTTCGAAAATCGCAATGTAGATTTCAACCGAAAATTGGAAAATGTAAATTCCCAGCTTCGAGAATACATAAAGACACTTAAAAGCGTTCAGTTTTTAAAGGAGTATAGTACACCTCATAAAGAACATGAATTCCGCGGCGTTAAAACTTGCCTTCGATCGAAATCAGAATTATATTGACTTTTACCTGCCTGGCAAACTTTTTGTAACGAGTGATATTTCTTCGGAAGAAACATGGCATCTTCCCAATCATGGATATCTATTCCAAAGACAAAAAAAATACAAAGGAATATCGTTAGGGCGCCATGAGGGTTCGAGAGGTATGGTAGGTTTGGAGAATGAGCTCGATATCGACGAACGAGAGTTTCTAATTGAGTCGAATAGTAATCTCCCATCCTTCACCTGAAGAACATCTTATTGTAATCTCTATGCTATACGTGATGCCATTGCAATACGATTAATTTGAATAAAAAACAGAATGGTGGGAAGCCGCTTGTGGTACGTGTGGTACCACCACCACTTCCGACAGTTGGTGCTGCTTCTGACAGTAGTATCAGAACCAGCCATAAGCTTTGGCGCCGCATGGATGTCGTTTGTCGCGGCAATCGCGTAGCCTGAGGTCGAGTTTCTTTTAGGTACACTTGCTCTATTGGATGTATGATTATATAAAAAAAACTACATGTTCTTTTCTTTACAATTAAAAAGTAATTAAGCATAATGGCATCAACTCGTGAAAAAATTGTGCCTGATCTCCACAAGCCTGCAAGACGAAACCATCTTCGGATTCCGGATGTCACTAAAGGCATTCACGATTTGTGGCAAGATTTGGTCGAGATGGACAGTGGTTTCGTAAAGGGTCTCAAAGCTCAATTGTGATTTCAAATATTTATTGACCGTCATTGATAGTATTAGTAAGTTCGCATGGGCTATCCCGGTGAGAAATAAAGCCGGGAAAGAAATCTCCCAAGCCTTTACCAATATTTTAAAGAAGCCCAACCAAAGTTCTTACAGACGGACCGAAGTCGAAAATTCTATAATTCTGATTTCCAGACTCATGAAGTAGCACGGCATTAAACATTACTCGACTTTCAGTGACGTCAAGGCAAGTATTATAGAACGCTACTCCGAGAAAGATAGCAAAATTAAAATGAAACCGATAGAGGCGGTTAAGAAAAAGAATGAGTCCTAACTGATACCGAGAATCTACTGTCAGAAATTTTCAACAAGCAAGAATAAATTCAAAATTGACGACTATGTTCGCGTCAGTAAGTATAAACGAAAAACATTTGACAGAGGGTTTACATGAAACTGGGGTACTGAGATATTTCAGATTCCCAAGGTTTTTCACACGAACCCTCCCACCTATCACCTAAAGGATTTCTGGAATGAGATTATCGAAGGTCGGTTCTATGAACAGGAACTAATGAAAACTAAGTTTCCTGACACTTACTTGATTGAAAAAGTTCTACGCAAGAAAAACAATAAGGTGTATGTTAAGTGGCTCGGTCTTCCATCAAATCATAATTTGTGTGTTGACCTGAAGTCTATATAAAATTTGACTCGAATGTGGAATGTAAAAAAACGCCTTTTTACTGACTCTTCAGACACACCAGAAAAGCGTAACGGAGAATTACTTCTTAGTAATATTCGATGTCTGATCACCGGTGGCTCAGGGTAGGGGAAGACTATACTTGTAATCGACAATTTTATTTTGGCCGCCGATTGCTGGATTGGGAAGGGTGGCACCTGTATCTGTTTTCTAAAAGTCTGGAACAGCCAAAATACAAACAGCTGCAAGAGTCATACATTCAAGCAGGAAAAAATCTAGGAAAGGAAATAGGCACATTTTTGTCATCTGTCGTCCCACTGGAAAAGTGCATCCCCGGGTCAGTAGTTATCTCCGACAACTACATTTTAGAAAACCAGAACGAAGTTCGGAATTATTTTACACGAGGACGTCACAAATAATTAGACGGTTTCTATCTAGCCCAGACCTTAAGTAAAGTTCAGAAACAGCTTATTAGGGGTAATACGAATTTTCTGTGTTTGTTTCGCCAAGACAACACCAACCTTAAACATACCTACAATGAGTTTTGTATTGGAGATATTTCATTTAATAGGTTCAAAGAAATCTGTTCTGCATGTTGGGTTGAACCTTACGGCTTCTTCTCAATTGATGACTCGTACACCAAGTGAAGGAAAGTACCAAAATAAAATTAACAATTTCATTTTACTGTAATTAAACAGACGCAGTGGTGTATATTAAACGTACTCTTGTCGATGATGTCGAGAAGATTATTAAACTAGAAGATTACATTTGCTAAAAGATTCGAAGGGTGGAAGGAGAGTCACCGAAGTTACTACGAAAAACAAAAAAAAGCCGATCAGCCCCTTATGGTTGCACTATCTAATTTAGGCCAGGAGATTAAAGGCGTGACGGATGATAACCGTAATCTGATCACCGAACTCATTCCTCTAGCGTCTCAGAACATTCTAAATTACCAACCTACTCCCTCTGAAACCTGATTCGAGGATATTTTTTTTCAACCTCAAATCGCAACAACAACAGCTCTTTCTGCGCCACAACAACAACCACCTTCTCCTGAAAAAGAAGGAACTGATTCTAATACTGAAGAAAATGTTTCAAACGAAGTCAACTGGGACAACTAGCCATGTGGTATTTGAGTACTAACAAATCAGAAAAAGATGAGGTCCTTGGTCTTTACTTCTTGAATGTCCACGGAATTCCAGTTTGAAAAATCGATAGCTTGAATGTTCATTTTGTGAAAGACGATATTATTCTCTATGATTAAAAAATAATGGAATTGAAGGTATGTATGAAAAGTTTCAGGGAACAGAAGGTTTGTGGGAACTACTAACAAATAAACATACATTGCTATATACAACTGCGGATTATGCGACGTACTCAAAAATCCTAAAAACTAGTAATGCCCTCTACCAGAATAATGACCCAACACAGAATAGAGTAAACTCCAGCTCCGGCGAAAAACAAAACCCTTATTAAAGCAATCTGGTTCGAAATGAGGTCAGTGGAAGGTAGAGTCTTCCAGGGCTCCGGAATTACGATACACAGGACTTCCTAATCAATTTGTTTGGATGAACGACGTGAGAAAGCTGGTCGACCGATTACTCGTTATTGCCGGGCAGAGCGATCAGGGAACAACAATTTCCAAAATGAGAAGGCCGGAATAATGGGAATGGTTTGTTCTCGTTTAACAGAGTTCGTGGTTTCTAATAAAAAAAACTGGAGTATTTGGTCAAGATTATCCATTTGTTTCCCCTTAAATTCTGGCATGAGCGTAAAGGTTTAGTAAATGATATTATCAATAATCTTCCATTCGAGCTCCACTTACCAGGAGGATATCAATTCAGTGGCCCAAGCAGTAAACTTCTAAACTTGAACGATTAGCGCGAGGTGACCGAGGAATAAACCGATTGGACGAAGCTTGTCGCGAACATGACAGTGCATACAAAAATTTCGAAGATTTGGAAACCAGGCATGCAGCAGACAAAGAACTAGAGATGAAAGCTTTCGAACGAGTCGTCAATAAGGATACGGGCTTACCAGAGCGACTTGCGTCCCTTGGAGTTGCAATGGCTATGAATACAAAACGAAAACGTGGTTGGGGCTTGTAATATAATAGAGCGAAATGAAAACTCAGGGTGTTTTATCTCAAATTCCCCATTCAGAACTACGAGGTCTCTCCAAAGTGAATGATATCTTAAGAAAAAAAAACAAATTAGTCAGAAACAGGCGTGTTTAAAAACTGGCAGAAATTTTACGCTCAATTTGAGTGTACCGCAAATGAAGAAACTGAAAAATCGAAAAGTCAGACCTTTCATTTTTACGATCCTCGATTAGTAGCCTCGCAGAAGGGTCGGCCGCTATATCCAAAACAGTTATAGATGCTAATAAAAATAAGGAAGAACTCGAAAAACAAAAGCGACATAATCTAATGATGGAAAGTAAGTCTCGGAAAGGATTAAAAAAACAAAACCAGAAGAAACAACGCCGCTCACCAACTTTCATTTGTAACGTCTAGCCAAACTCCTCAAGATTAAATATTTTCGCGGTGTGTTTATGTCCGACAACTTAACTTCATCCAAGCCTCCTGAAAGTAATGTATGTGGAGTCGTTAATTTAGATAAATCCCAGAATATTGGAACACATTGGATTTGTTTTTGGAAAGAGAAACACAAATTTTGTATTTGATTCCTCCAAAATCATTAGTGGACTACCTGAATACAAGCTCTAACCCACCTTTAATTATTGAATAGTGATAGAATTCAGCAGTTCAGTGACGTAAATTGTGGACATCTGTGCATCAAGTTCTTGAAACTCTTATCCGACGGCTTTCCTGTTCGTCAGGCACTGAGTGTCTGAACATCGCCGACTACGATCTCTTAGCGCTTTCCCATTTCGTGCTCGTAGCATGTATTGCAGCAAACAAGTTTAGTTGATCTTTTCCCCGCTGTGGCGCTACTTACAGGCAATGGCCAGTTTGAAAGAAAATAACTATCAGCATGTAACTGAATGTAACTTTAGCAAGTTTACTGTACTGTGGTTAAGTAAAAAAAGTTTTCATATGAGTCGTTCATATGCGACATGTGTAGGCAACAGTTTCACAAAAGTTTCTTTCGTTTTATAATGTAATTATGGTGATTAATTTTCCGAAAATGTTGAATTCTTACAGAACAATGATTAAGAAACGAAGGTTTATGGTACGAAATTTTAAAAAAATCCCTTGGAGAACACAATTCACGAATTTGTAGATTAAAATTGTATGAAATTAGTATGCTGCTGAAACAGATGAAATGTAATTCAACTTAGCAGTTTTTTAGTACACCACACAATATTCAACCAAAAATGCTCATTTGGCATAAACAACTTATAGCCTCAGTACTTTACGGCAATCACGATGCCTATATCTTCGCAATATACTTATTATGTATTTCTTTCTCACATATAGGACTATATAGAATGAAATTTGCATCTACTGCTTTTCTGGGACTTTGAAGTTTGAAAGAGTTCAAGGTACAAATCATGTTTCATGCCATACTCATCCAAAATAAATGCGACTCAACTCTTATGAGCTTGATATACAAACGAAATGCGTCAAATGTTACCTATGTGCTATCCATCGAAAAAACTAGCATAGATAATGCATTTTGTAAAGAAAGCGTATCACTTTCTGTCCAATACATATGGGGAACTTTTCTGTTCTTTTTAACAATTTCCTCATATTTGCAGTATCCTACTTTGGAAAGCCATACATTGTAACTGAGTATTGCGAAGTCATTATTCCTCGCACAGCAGAGAAATGTTTTCCAAATGTTTTAAAAATACTTCCTGTGCCAAATAAGGAAACATGATATTTTCTGCATCACATTTAATTTCCCAAATATACTGTTAAAACATTTCAACAATAGTATAAAACCATAAAAGAGTCTATAATACCATTATTTCCCACACATTTTAAAAGCTTCTTTTATCTAAGTCACAAAAATAATTTTATATATTTATGTAATGTTTGCTTATATTTTGGAAATGTTAAAAGGTTTTCGTTACATTAAAACAATGGAAATCTTATAACTTAAGAATATTTCCAAACATCTTAAAATGATATCTGAACATAAAATATTATTTTTCTAGACTAGCCTACTCATATATTTTAAAAACTGGCTACTACTAGAATTATGCTTTAAAATATTCCAAACAAATTTAAGTACACATTTTGGAAATTTGGCATATATCATTTAAAGAATACAGTATATTTGGAAATAGTTTTAAAATGTTTTAAGAATACTTCTCTGCTTTCAGGTACTGTCATTCTAGCGCGCTCGCTCTCTGAGTGTGGTCACAGGTTCAGTTCCCGCCGAGGTCCAATGAACGGAGTGTATCGCATCTCTCTTTACCAAAAACTGTAGGTCCCTTACTTAGAAGCTCTCCAGCTCATTTAGAATGTCATGTCAGTTCAATCAATGGAAGTAAGGTTTTATTTACCACCGAAAGGGGGAGGAAGGAATTATAGGGTAATATTTACAGGTTGTGCTATTTGCATGCGTATTTCAGAACCTCATACTCCGGGGCAGCGCCAGACAGGCAATAGAGAACTGAAGCCCCCTAAATCAACCTTAGATTTCTTCTAGCTTCATAGTTTTATTTTATACCTGTCAAAAACTTCAGTCGGGCTCCCGACTTCTTCAGATGTATATTGTAGCCTCCCCAAGCACTTTTACCCAGGCACTGTTGCTGCTCATAATTTAAAAATAAATATATAAATTAAAAACGGATAACCAGCATAAAAAGCTGAGTTAGATCTGAAAATTTGGTCCATATTGGATTGGACTGGAAGTGGACTATAGAGTTTTAAGTGTTCGCTTTGACTGACATTGATTAAACAATCCAGTATGGCTAAATATATAGCTCATTGGATAGTACCGATGCGGTCATGTAACACGAGAAAATCAGTGGTACCTGAATCATGTTGAATACAGTTTCCGCTTTTAAAAAAGGAACTTGCTAGTCAAACATTGTGAGATGTAATATGACCGTACAACAGAACTGTTTTATAAATATTTTGTGAAAAGTGTTCCCGCCCTCTAGGAAAACAGGTACATGAGGTACCAGGAAAATCACACGAAGTGACAGGAAATTTTCTCCCGTTTTCCTCCCCTCCAAATAAACCCTTAAAAGCCACTATCAAGTAAATTGAAAAGTTAGTAAAAGATTGTTTTTACAACTAACTATTTGTAGTGTTCCTTGTGAATATGTTGATTTTAATTTTTTTTTCATAAATTGAGGTTAAGAAACAATTCCATTTTTGTGGGATAGTTAGCAAAACAAAAATTCATTGTTCAGTTCATGTCTATAACATTTTCCAGCTTTACAACTCTGTTTACAGCCAAGAAACCAGCTGACTGCATCGTAGGTTGTATTTCCTGTAAGTAGCGCCACAGCGGCCACCAAGAGAACTAGGCGTGTTCGCACATTTGAACCGTACGGGAAGGCGCTAAGAGACCGTAGTCGGCGATGGTCTGAAATACAAAGTACACACAAAATAATGTCAACGGTGTTGCACCTAACCGGTACACGGTCGGTTCTTCAATTAAGATTACAAATGAAATCCCCAACCATTTCAACATTTGAAAGTTGGTCTGATTGCCTTATACAGCATGTATTTAATACCAAATGTCACAACTAACAATAATAGCTTCACTTATGGAAATCGAAAAATGTCAGTAAAACCAGGTCAATATAATGCCTCGACCTTATAGACAGCATTTCCACCTGACGTTTTATTACACGAGAATCATGTAACACATCGAATGGAAGTCACACCGGCTGTAGAGAAGTTGGACCTTGGAACTTTGGAAACCTTCTTGGGTTTAAAAATGAAACGATTCTTGAGGCACAAAAATCACATGTTGGGAACTCGTCCCAAGTTTCTTTCCATCGAAACCCTTAATGTGTATTGTAATCTAGCGAAGGGAATGCTGGTTGCGGACGGGGTTTATGCGCATATGGAAACAAATATTATTGCTACCTTTAACTGAATTTTTAGAATCAATCGTCTGTGAGGCACATCATCCACTATTCTTTACCATCCAACAACCACACATAACCTGCAATATGTCAACAATGAAAATCATGATCTGATTAGCTTTGGAGGCGCCATAACCAGTGTAAATTTAGAATTGAAAACTGAATTAAAACAATAGCCACAGGGATTTTATTGAAGCCATTCACCCACTGAGATGTGTCCAGTGAGCTGTATTGAACAAGACTCTAGTGCTCGATTGTAAGAAGCCTTCCATTCACTGAGCCAAAGGTACAATGTTAACATTTATCCACTTAGTCGAAGAAGCTTTCCTAAAGGGCATAATATAATGGATTTTATTGAGGCCTACGAGCTTCAATCCTTTCCTCCAAACAGACGAACCTTTAACACTCCAAACAGACGAACCTTTAACAATCTTAACGAAATAAAGACATCGAATTCGACTTGCAGGCTGGTGAGATTCATCCACCCACATCGCGTTGACTTGTACATTAAGTTCCATGTAATCGGTAGAGACGCAGGCGGCACGTTTACTATAAACTCAAATATTAAACTGGTAAATAACTTTGTACCCCATCTGCTTTCCCAAGTTGAAGTCAAGAAGCATTGAACAATCACTGATAGAATCGACTAACCGGGCATTTACTCCACGGCTATCGCCACTCAAGTTTTCCAAACCAGAAATAGACTACTTCAAGAGAGACAAGATAACAGACGCTATACTTCCACAAAAAGATAATACAGTTCTCTTCCCACTGCGCTTGCTGTTCGGATTCTTTAGTGACTACACAGAAATTATGTGGAAGGGAGGTCTAGAGTTACCTTTAAGAGAAGCTCTAATACCGACTCACTCTTCTATCGCTGGAAATAGAACGGAGATTCTAACCCACCTCATCCCGCCAAGTTGGTGATCAAATCGCTAGAACTAAGGGTTCCTATTGTTGATTACGAAAAAAATATAGTTTAAAGTTGAAAGCAGAAATTCTGAAGTCTCCACAGATACCGATAGTTTTTTTAACATACCAGTGCAACGAAAAGCATGCGACTGGTTCTCACATCGAATTC
>JAGDQP010014923.1:0-43963 GCA_022664845.1 Lepisma saccharinum | reverse complement strand
CTCCACTGAGTTAACTAGTCGGAAGGTGTAAGGCAAGACCATTACATGGGGGACAGAAAATGGTATTGATAGTGTGAAATCTTTGTGTGTGTGTGTGTGGCGGGGGGGTATGCATTTACCCATACCAAATTTCAATTCACATGGGAATGCTACCGAAATATTTCAAAGTTTTCAAAAATGGACGTTAACCATACATACACAAGAAAAACACAAGTGCAGCTTTCAGTGTTCAAATATCTATTAGATTCCACTTTTTCTTGGGGGAAGGGGGGAATTATTTTACACTACCAAATAAAAATTAATTATAAACCCTTACAAACGGTGCTATTTAGATATCCCAAATCTATCCACAGCTAGTGCAAATAGCAGCACTTTTAAAACATTGAAGAAGTATCATGTTTCGACGTCAATAACAACAAAAGCACGTTTTCTCTGGAAAGAAAACGTTTTACAAGTAATCATAGCGAATATGGGTTATAATAGTAGTACTGGAGAGGGCATTGTGTCTAGTAGTAAAAACACTAATTCGCTGAGGGCTTCACATGTGACTTTAACAATTCGAAATTAATGTAACCGGATCCCGAAATTTGCACAGAACTTGGAAAAGCGTCATTAGGAAGCGAGAAATCCATCCTTAGTTTCTTCAAACTAATCATTGGGGCACTATTTTGGCAGTCTGAATTCTGAAAGCCAAGTTTGTTCACGTTAAAATTCAAAAATCAACTTGCGTAGTGTATTTTATAATTAATACAAAAATTAACATAATTATATACACCCTCTTCAGCAGTGATCCTTTGGCCCTGTGAACAGATATATCTTGATTTCCGATTAAATTCCATTCAACAAATCGGATCTTTTTTTTTTTTACTTACTTACTTACTTACTTCACTTTTGTGGGCCATTTTAGTACTATAGATTTCGGGCCGTCACGATGCCATTAGCTGTTTAGTTTTTGACGTCCACAAACATCCATATCCCAGCGCTAGGATTCGAACCCAGAACCTTGAGAACTCACTCCTCATTGTTGAAAAGATTGGTAAAATATGAGTAGTAAGTTGTGTAATTTGGGAGCTGGTGCCTTTTCCCCCGTCCCGTAAGCTATCACACAAGTAATGGTTATACATATAATCTTTTAAAAAAAAGTAATTAATTACGGTAATTAAATTCACGTGTTTTCTATATTCTTCGAAAATCCAAAAAAATAGAAGAGACATGGGTTTTCTTGAAACGAACGCAAGACTTGTTCCGTGCGAGTTGCTTTCGAATGTTGGAAGCTCGAAATTTCGCCGCTTTTTTCAAATATATATATATATGATAGTACTCAAGAGAAGAAACCCAGCTTTTCCAATAATGATGCGATTTCGAAAGTGGTGCTAGTTAGGCAACCTTTTCCTATCTTTGAATAGATGGACCTCTGGAACGTTATACTTTCAGCGTTCACTCAATTGGTATCTGAAATGATAACGATTGACGTGGGCACCTTACAAGGAATCCTCAAAAGCATTTCGTTGTGATGAAACTGACGATGGGCTGTAGTAGACAAGTATAAGGAATCTCCTGACTTGTAAGTCTATATTTGCTCAAATGCATTCCTTGGATAAAACTTAAGGAGCTATTGAGCTTGCTGATCAACATGTTCGACAGTGTAAAAGTATACTCGAGCTTCCTCGATAGTAAGCTCAAGTATACTACGCTCTATTACACTATCGAGTTTGCTGATCAGCTTCCTCGACTGTATTTTCCCACTAGGCGTCGAGGAAATTTAGTCTTTCCAAATGCTGTCCAGCTTGATTGATGAGCCTGCCCTTGAGCAAGCTAGACGGATATTTTGCTATTACACGTTCGAGCTTGCTCGCCAAGGAAGCTGATCAACAAGCCCGACAGTATAATAGTGCCTTTGCGATTCTTTTGCTTTACGGGAAAGGTTAGGTGGCAGAACAGCCATGGGCTGTACCTCACCCGCTTCAATAAAGACAATTTCAATTCACCATATAGTGGGATTCAAAACTCGATACAAAATTTTTGGTAGGTAGTTCCTGATACCAAAGTTCATATAAACATAGATCAAATTTCTTTTCGTTTTCGAGTGCAAAATGTCCAACTTGGAACCTAAAATTGACCCTCCACCAGAAAATTAAAATTTCACGATAAATAAAAAACGAAGCTTTAAAGTACAATAAGTTTCGGGAAGTTGATTCGTACCAATATGGTGAATATTAAGAGCTAAAATGTAACATATTCCGGCTGTCAGTGTTGCCAGCCGAGCAAAAGGTTTCTCTCTCTCTCTCTCTCTCTTCCCCCCCCCCCCCCCCAAATGACAACGTAGCCTTCTTCGATATCTGGTATTCCCTAATGATGGTAAACATAATCGTTCACGACACGGCAATATCTCGTCACGGATTCAAATCAAAAGGTGGTCCTTTGAACGAAGGTTTGGTGTCTACTACCGCAAAAACTAGATACCGGACTTAGAGACACACAAGCTCGAGGATCTTAAAAATTCGAACAAAAAAAAAGCACAATAAGAAATTGTTATTTCCTTCACTGTAAATTTTCCTACGGCAAATCCGCAAACATAAACGATGCAGCTGCTTACAAGTAGCCAAGAGCCACCACTTTTTCGATTTTTGAAAATTGAGGACAAACCAAAACATCAGTACTATTTTGTAAAGCGATAAGTATTGCAAGGGAGTTATTTCTAGATGAGATATTTGATTATCCGGCCTAAAGTACTACATCTATACAAGCTGACTCATCAGGCAGT
The DNA here is from genome assembly GCA_022664845.1 of Lepisma saccharinum. Lineage (NCBI taxonomy): Eukaryota > Metazoa > Arthropoda > Insecta > Zygentoma > Lepismatidae > Lepisma > Lepisma saccharinum. The sequence continues at coordinate 41,199 of JAGDQP010014923.1, read as the reverse complement.
TTGAATCCCAAACATCAAACTAGTCAAAGATAAAATCATTATAGATTGCAAAACTCGTTCTCTCAACCTCTTTCAAGGCCACCCAGTGTCAGTCCAGACTAACCAGGAATGAAATAATGCTAGTATGCAAGTTTCTGCGAAAAACACGGAGTGCGAGTTGAGTATTCATACCGCATGTTATTGGTTCTTAAGCACAGATATTGGGCATAGTTTACTAGCATTATTTCATTCCTACTTCGACTGGACTAACGCCAGGTGGCATGAAAGAGATTGCATTTTGCTATATGACTCAACTGATATTTGGGATTCTAACTGCCCGATGAGTAAGTCTGTAGTCTGTACAAATTCAGTACTTTAGACCGGTCTATGACGTCATCATTTGCCGACCATCAGTTATCAGCTGAAAAACAAGTATCTGCAAGTATATTCCTTCATATCACAGAATTCTTATAACTACTACCTTCCCTGCATTACAAAATTTTTACAATGTCTAGTTTTTCCTCAATTTTTCAAAAATATATTTAAAAATGTTAGAGCTAGAATTCTACTAACAATCGCAAAGGCTCCGGTCCACTGGTAGCATTTTAGCCATACAAGCAATATTTTTTATAAAATAGGCTGGCAACACTGACAACTGTAGTGCTTAGGTTCAGGAAAGTCCACAGTACTTTGTGTACTGTAATGTTAATGACGAGTTTGGCGCATCTAGATGGAAGGAATCTGATTTTTTTTTTTTTTAAAGGGCTGGTAATATTGAACTACTGCATCAATCAGGACTGTTTCGGCGGCTCTGAGCTAGTCTAGCTAAGACTTTTCTAACGACACCTCACGCATGTTTCTACCCCTTATGGTTCATGAGATACTTTTTTTTGCATGGGCTGGCAACAAAGGCAACAGGGTTCCTGTGGTGCGGGGACATCCATACTATGTTCCTGTCGTGTCAAACAATATTTATGCCCAGTTTGGTGCTGCTGTGACTAAAATAATGGAAGCAATTTGGGGAAATAAAGGCAATTTCATAGGAAATCGGCTGGCAACACTGGTAAGTAGGTTGACAACGTAGGCGACCTCATTGTTTTTATATTATGTCGAATAATGTTTATGTGAAGTATGGCGCAGCTACGTCTAACTGAACGGAAGCAATTTGAACAATTCAATTAAGCTGGCACTACTGAACCTCTGCACCAATTAAGATTCCAGAGGCTCTGACCTAGTTTAGCCAAGACCTTTCCAACGACATCTCAAGCATCTCTCTATACCTTGTAGTTCCTCAGATTTAATTTCTTGACACCATGGGCGGAAATAGAAGGGCCCCCCTTTTGCTATAGCTTTGCTTATCAAAGGACTTAAAAAACTAGGGGTGAAAGCGCTGAGCTGACTCTTTAGAGACTTTTTGGCCAATTTGCGTTCTTATATATATATATATATATAATTCGCAGCCATATTCAATCCACTACTGGATGAGGCCTCTCCCGGTGGGGAGTTGGTCTACTGCTCCCACGCTGACCAGACGTGTTGGGAGAGGAGAGGCGAAGGTCTGAACTGTGATCGCCACTGTCTTTCATTCACAGCAGCTCCCCAATTATCCTCACGATGTTGGGTAACACCTAACTATTTGAACCCCCACCGGGAATCGAACCTGGGACCGCTCGCACTGAAGTCGAGCGCGCTACTGACTAGGCTAAGCAGGAGGCTCTCTTATCTATGTATCTATATAATATATACTTATATATATAATTTCAGTCATGTAATTTCCAGGAAATTTCATCCCAAATCATAAAAGTTTCAACACACAATCGAAACAGATCATACAGTAGCGACCGCCACTATCTACAAGTGAATCAAAGCTGAATTTTTAAACATTTGTGGGTTACGCCCGTTGGTCTTCGAAGCGACGATTTAACACTAGGATTAAAATCATGAATAAGTACAGGCCTGTATTATGCCTTAAAGCATGCCGTGAAGAATATATGCTTTTCACCAGGACCTTACTGGAAGCACTTCTTACAGTACTTACCTAATTAAAAGTAGGGCATATATTAAATATTAAACACGTTACGATATGACAGAAGGAACACAATTTTATTCATTTTCGTTCTGACTGGGCTGCCGTTTCGTCGCTAGCAGAGTTCCGCCTCAAAATAATCGATGCTTTCAGAGGTAGGTCAGCTTTCCCAAGCAGACAGACTGTTCGCTAGGTCATGGAAAAGCGAATGCTTTGCGAAGCGCTGATGGAGTATTTTTAAACCTGAACTTCACTCATATTGCTTCATCTTAACAAACTTGTTTGCCATGAAACAGGGTCAAGAATGTTTCGCAGAAATATCTGATTGGAATTAAAGATAAGTGTTAAATGAGTTCCAAAATAAATTAAAAGTTCAAAGAACTACGAAAGCTTACAATAAAATATAAACACCCTATTGACCTCGGCGCGTTCGAGAGGTTAGAACTCGCGCTTTCTGTGCGCGTGGACACGGGTTCAAATCCTACCGGGGTCCATTGAACACGGAGCCCACTTTAACAAAAACTGTAGGTCACGTCCTTAGAAGCTTACCAGCTTGATTAGGACGTTAAAAACAATTCACTCATAAATATTTTACTCAAGAACCAGTTAGTTTTCTTGATTTAATCAGATCTGGAATGGTTAATAGTCAAGATTGTTTTAGATATACATTGTAAAGGTTTTGTTCTCTGCATTTTTTTTTTTCACTCGCAGCACACTAAACTTCGGTGAAAAATTGAGAATTAGTACCTAATATATTGGTTAACATGACCGCCCGGAGTGGTTAGCGTTGCTGACTACGGCTTGAGGGTTCCCGGGTTCAATTCCCAGCGCTGCCAAGGATTTTTTTCTAAGGCGTGTGGGTCTGGAACGGTGCCCACCCAGCATCGTGATGCAATTGGGAGAAGCTATGAATAAAAAAGATAGTACCGATCACAGTGAGAGCTTAGGCTCTCCTCTCCCAACCCGCCTGGTCAGAGTGCGAGTAGCCGGGGAGAGGCCTCATCCAGTAGTTGAATGAATATGGCTGTGACTTATTAATAGTTAACAAAAAATAGAGAAAACTGTCGAAACCGAACAGAAATTTACTTTTAGTTCCTCATATTTTAGTAGCGAATTTTATTGTGTATGACACATTTTAAAAGCCTGACAATTATTTTGAATAACCATGGATTAGACGACACCTAACTTTTTTTTAAGCGAGCAAGAATCAAGATGCCTGATTTCAAGATGTCCATTTGTTTTAAATTACACTGAGTACTTATTCTTACGATTCAGATTTTTAGCAACTTTGCCAGTTTTTATGGACATTAAACTAATTAATAACGAAGTGCGCAGTTCTACACAGTGCGGCAATTTGAAATCGAGATTGTTTTTTTCTTCTCTGTAGAAGATATCACTGTGCAAAGTGTTCTGTAGTGAGAACAGGTGAGGGTTATCTCGCGAAACTCGTTGACCTGCAGCAACATTAGTACGTATGTCATTGTTGAGTGTGGACACGTGTTTGCACGCGCTTGGGTTACACTGCTACGGATACATTCAATTTTTCGCAGCAAGTGTATGGGGGGTAATTGTTTATCTCGTGAACGTGTATCTGAATGGCACAAACGTTTCAGTAAAGGACAGGAGTCAACTGAAGATGACAAGCATTCGGGCAAGAAGGGTGAAAACACCGGAATTTGTTGAGAATGGGTGAAGACCGAAATGCTACAACTTCGAATGTTTGCTGAAGAGATCAAGGTGAAACTGTAATGCAAGTATTGAAACGTTTGAGACCCGAGTATTGGCATGATGGCAGGTGGTGTCTGCTTCATGACAATGCCCGCAATCACAAAGCTTTGATTGTGAAGGACTTCTTGGCTCGAAAGGGAATCGGTGTGTTGGCACAGCCTCCCGATTCACTGGATCTGGCTCCGTGTGATTATTTGGTATTTCCTAAACTAAAAGCTGCACTGAAATGTGGCTACTCCGAAGAAGGCTACGACAAACATTTTAAATAGCATTACACAAAATGACTTTCAGAAACCCACCATGCACAGCGTGCAACGGTGTGTGGATGCAGGAGGGTCCTACGTTGAATGATCCAAAGTAGTATACTTTCTACAGCACCAGTCTCGATTTCAAATTGCCGCACTGTGTATGATGCAGGAGGGCCGAACCGTGAGAGTGTCTACGTTAACGTATTGAGATAAAAAGAGCACGCTTATTAAATCTTGATACGCTAGTGGAAAACTTCAATTGGAAGAATACTGCAGGAAACAGGAAATTCATTCAACATTGAGGATAAAGTAAACTGTGCTTGTTTGAGCAAAGGCATTATTATTATCTTTACAACAAACTTTTAATAAGCCCTGCAGAAGCCAGATACGCAACTGATTGTCCAGTACAACATGAAACCCGTTCAATGAGGAAACTCAAAATGAAAAGACTACTAAAGATTTTAAAACCTGCATAAAACAGAATTTCCACACTAATTAATTATTACGTGTACAGCACTTGCGATAATTTTTCTTTCCTCTCTGGTCTTTTTTTCAACTATGGATTGAACCGACAGTTACTTTCCATGCTATGACCAAAGAGTTTTCTAAAAGCTAGTTTGAAAGATAACAGTTAATTCTCTACAGTGATTTGTGTGTTATGTTCAATGTATTTTGCTCCTCCGTCATCTATTGTTAAGTACTTCCATCTTACTCCAAAGACGGTCTTACCGAGCGACCGTAGCTCAATGGTGGAGCGTTGGCTAAAAGTTTGGGCGGTTCTGAGTTCAACGACATGAGCCTTAGATGCCTAAGCCTAAAGGTCATAAAATAAATTTAAAGATGGTCTTGTGTGGAAACTCTTTCAGCCGAGATCCGTTGGTTTTAATCTCTGCCTCAGACAGCTGCTCAACTTCATGACATCAGGAATCGAATCAAAAACCCCTCGAACAAAAATCTATAAACCTTACTACTAAAATTAGCCGGGGACTTTATAGATACCCCTCGTACATTGATGACAAACTTTCTACGCATGCACATCAAAGGCAACGTAACGATCACAGCAGTCAGTGTCGTCAGAAGTTCCTATCTTCTTCCTTACTTCGGTGAAACGATATCAAATCACGAGCACAGTTTGCGCAATTTTGAATTGTCGTAATGCAATGTCATGCATTACATGTTGCGTCATAGCCGAATGAATGAAGTTCGTAAATTACAAATAAAATTATAAATGCATGTAGACCTACGTAAGAAGTATGTTCTAAAATAATAATAAAAAAAAAATGTTGACAATTCTTGTTCGTGCCACTCATGTCTGGGATACTGAATTGTTTAGGATAATCTTTTTTCAATACCAAAAAACTTAAGTGGTCAAAGAAATTTATCCTTCAAATGCCACGAATTCTTTTTTGTTACGTAACAAAGGTAACCTTTCCCTCTCTTTTAAAAGGCACTAACGTTGCTATGACAACATGACGTCACTATTGGAAATGACCTGGGTTTGAGACTATGATGAGACGCGGTACGGAAGCTGGAGTGGTCTAGAAAACGAAATCATATGACCAAGTAGCCGGATGGTTAAAATTAGCCAGGGAACGTTTCCTTTCGGACGGATGCCACAAAGCTGCCTAACTACATATGCAAACACGACAGATGATGTTCTTTAGAGAAAAGAAAAAAAAATTGCTTCAACAATCATGAATTCAAATATTATATTCAACGTAAAAAGACCCCAAAGTAGGCTGCGTGAGTTGAATAAAAAGTACAAACTAGTACTAAGTTTTTATTCTTAATATTTATTTAGTTATTTAAATTACAGTTATGGCCAGGCAGGCAGTTATGATTAACCCGTGACATGTCTGAGGAACGGTATGTGGCAGCTTTAGCCTAAAGGGTGTCTATCTAGTCCATAAATATGTTAAATAGAAGGCTTGACCACCGACTAAATAATTGCTAGACTCCCGCATTACTTACTTCCGTGACTGACACCGTACATTTTTGCATGTGGTTCGGTTCCAACCAATTCCACTGCAAGTTCGTTATAAGCAGGTATTCAGAGTCCACTTGAACCAAACCAACTGTAGGTCTTGTCCTTAGCACAAGCTCGTTAACGACGTTAAAATCAACTAAGTTAATGTAGAATCAGTTGTCTGAATATAAATACCATAATTCCTTTTTAAATGTCACATTAACAAATAAAAACAGCAAATGAAGCACAAAATTGTACTTATTTTAATTGTAATTCTGGGCCCCATTGACATTTACAGCTCAAGATCATCTAGGGATATCGCCCCTCGGTGAGAACACTAAGGGACAGAGAAGGTAGCAGCAAGGGCCTATATTCTAGGAACCGTTCTGGCATTTGTCAAGTTGGATTATGGAGAAAACATAACCTTAATCAGAATGGCCGGCTTCAGCCGGACTCGATCCTGTACCGCCTCCCTATGTACATGTCAATACGTTGGAATTGAACTTTTGAATATTATTTATGGCCTTTCGGCATCTACGGCTCAGGCTGGGATAGTGGAGAGGAAAGGTGTTGGCTAGGGCCTATGTTGAAGGTGCCATCCCGGCATTTTCCTGGTTTGACTGAGGAAAAACCTTAGTCAGGATGGTCGATCGAACCCATGACCTCTCGAATGCTATGCCAAAGCTCTACCACTGAGCTACCGCGGCGGCTCGGTTTCAATACGTAGGAGTATGCGGGTACTCGAAATCTCGGGATAAAACTCCCCGTTCTGGTCTTGTCTTTCGGGAAATTCAGGAAGTTCCGAGAATTGTCAAGTCTAGATCTCGGGATGTTCCGAAGAATTTTTTCACTCACGAATATTTATTTCATTTTTAAGAAATTACTCCTATCCCGGCTACATTCCAACAGAAAAAAAAAAAAACTTAAACACCTCTACTAGTGAGATCTTACCCTACTAGACTCCCGACACCTGGATGCAAATGGAAAAAAATGCACTTTGAGTACATAAGCTAATCAAAATCAAGAACAATTCTCTAAGTTTGATGCAAGACTATTTCACCTTCCTTTATACCTAGATCCGCAAACAGAAGAATAGCGATTCATTATAGCACATGGTAAGCGCTTGCAGGTCAATAAATAGAACGGAGCCCAGTTGCAATGAATTGTTTTCATTTTTCTTTATTTTGAGGTCGAAATGTGTGTCCTGCTGAAAGACATTATACAGTTTGCTGCAATATAACACGACAAAACCACCTCACACGATTCTTAACATTAAAATAAGAACTACAGACCATTCATTGAGGATGCACAAATGCTTAGTTTCAGCGCTATAGGTTGCCAAATGTGTGGGAAAATGAATTCTGAAGAGTTTGATATTTCTAATATCATTAACAGAAGAACTGAGGCGGCATGGTACCCTTATATAACTCGTCTTATAAAAAAAAAAAAAAAAAAAAGTGCATATTCCAAACTGTGCAATGGGTGCGCAAGCGATTCTCAGAAATAAGGGTGGGTCGAAATAAACATGAAAGGCACTACCCCCAAGCTAACTCCAGAGAATGTCTAGGAATACCCTACTTTCGGGAATCCCTTGCGACCTCATTGCACAATTTTGGAATAGGCATTTTTTAATAGAGAGTATTTCTTTCCGAGGGTGCCATGCCGCCTCAGTTTTACCTGTTAGTGGTATTGGAAATATAAATCTCAAGTTCATTTTCCCCACGTTTTCGGCAGCCCATCGCGCCGAAACAAAGCATTTATGTATCATCCTCGATTGTCCATATTTTTTATTTTCATGTCAGGATATGGTGACTACTAATTTTGTGACATGAAATTCCCAGAGTTCTTCATATAGTGGAACATGTAAATAATACGCAATGACATTTTTTAATCCCACCGCCACCTACTCCAAGCATCTTGTACATTATTCGTGTTTCACAAGAGAGAAAAAAAAAGATTGTTTTTATAGAAATTGAGGACTTAACACGCTGAAAAAATCCGGTCTGCAGTGGGAATTGAACCCACGACCTTTGCCTTGCCAGGGCAGTGCTCTCACCAACTGTGGGCAGGTCCACCTCATAAATTTCCCTGAGTTTACCCTCATAAATTATAGATTTCTCCGACTATTCCAGGGTGGTAGACACCGGGCAGAAATCTCGTAAGGTGGTCTTGTTGGTTTTATTCTGAAACACCTGTCTAAGGGTCGTCTGAAAATCAACTGACTAATGTGATTATTTTCATTACCGACAACATTTCACATAATCACCACTGGTGTTAAGCATCACACAGTTTAAGCAGACGGTCTATACATATACGGTAAAGGTCGTGAGATGCTTGTTAAAAATCTTAATCTGTCGCAAAACGCTAACCTTTGTGGACCCATTTAAAAGACATCAGTATTTCCTCCCCCTGTTTTCTATTCTAATTTTTAAAAATACTTATGACGAGCAACAATGAAATTTTGAGAAGCGGCCCGATAATATTTACGAATGTCTTTCAAATAAACTAACCACCAATTTGAAAAAAAAAAAAAAAACTTACGAGACAATGGAAAGCCTGACATATGATGTCCTCCACTACGAGCATTAAATTGCTCAGCTACAATAAACAATTTCAAAATCTCAAGTAGTTCATTTGATAAACATCCGTAAGTATTATTGGGGCAGTTTTCCAAAATTTTATTACTGATTGTTATTTGTCTTACTTTTAAAAGTATGAAAAGACGGAGCGAGTAGGTACTAAGGCTTCTTAAGGAAGAGAACAATGTGTTAGTCGCATGGTGACAAGTCAGGACTATAGACAGGGAGAGCCAGGACCTCCCACCGAAACCGTCGCAGCAAGCTGAATGTGGTCATTCCCGAATCAAGCCTGGCATTATCATGGAGCAAATCACACAACTCTAGAAAGCGTATCCTTTGATTGCTGTTATCAGTCGCTGCAATATTTCCTTGCCTTGTACAGGGTTGACAGTAGCACCCTTAGTCAGTCGATGAAACTTGTTTCCACCCTCGCACATAAAAATACTTACCCGTGAACGGAACTACTTTCTCGTGGTAGAAGGGAGGAAGAATATCGAAGAACTGTGCACAGATGCAATTTGTCACGGGGTCAGTGTATAGACACCATGGTTCACCCGCGGCTATTATCTAGTAACTGTTCACCCATTCTAATAGCACTGTAAATGTTTCTATCCGCATTGTCCTTTATTCATCTGTCGAATGTATTGGCGTCCAAACTGCGAAAAATTTCCGATAAACTAAAACTTACCTCAATGTGTGATGAACACGTTCCTGGCTAACTAAAAAAAAAAAACAAGTTCTTTTTGTCCAAAATGTTACAAACACATCTGCAAATAAACGACCCACTATTTACTCCGGAGAACGTATTGAAATTTCCTATCTCCTTTGGGAAATTCTTTGCCCAATCCATTGCACAATTTTAGAACATGCATTTTTGGATAAGCAGGTCTGAAGTCTTTGAAGTTGCCATGTCGCCACAATCCTACCATTGATGGTTTGGTAATGTCATGATCTAGAGATAATTTTCCCATGCTTTCGGCAACCTATAGCGTCGAAACGAAGGATATGTGAACCCTAGATTGTGTATGTTTTCTTTTTTCCTTATCTTCATGTCGAGAAACTTTTGAGGTGGTTTTGTCGGAGTTACTTTGCAACACCCTGTATACTAGTTTGTAATAAAATATTCATGAAGTGGACCAGAGGTTTTGATGTCACACCAAGCAAATATCGGTATGGTACCCTTAACTTAGGCTCTGGCCCACTTCTTCCTGCATCCTGTCCCCTACCTTATACCAGCCTGAGTCATTAATGCTAAAGGCCACAAATTAAATCATAATGTTAATGAGGACCGTAAGTGCCGTTTCCTCCCCACGCAACTGGGCATGAATGATTGTGTACGCTTTTACGGGTATCAGTTGAATCAAACGAAATCGAGGAATATCAGTTGAAATCAGTAAAATAAAGTTGAAAAAGGCATATAACGATGTTTTTATCTATCTCGCGATCCCATTATCATCCCCAATTACAATCTTCATGGTCGTTGTAAGAAGTATAATCAGCATATTTTTTTTTTTTTTTTTTTTTAATATTTCGAGATGTACGATTTTGGAAAATGAAATTCGAAAATTTCGGGAAACACTTTTGTGCAACCCTTTTAAATAACAAATCAAACGAAAGTCTGTTACAGGAGCTTTCAAATTAGCCATTCTGAGCTCTCCAGCATTTTAACCATTGTGAGTAATAATGACATTTTGTAAATTAAAAACACGCACAATTTGACTGTTCTTATGGTTTTTGAACGCCAAGAGAACAAAAACCACAGCGTCAAAAAATATAAAATAATAATAAAAAAAATGGCATTTAATTGGTACAAGCAAAAAGAAAAAATCACAGAAATCTGAGCTGGTGAGGTAGAGAAGGTATGTAGAATTGACGTGGAATGACCAGGTGTTAAAATATATGAATAAATAACTATATTATAAACTTTAGGGCAGACCCGATGACAACTGACAGAAGTGCGTACATTTAAAAAAACGGGGAGGAGCGGGGGGGGGGGGTAAGTACTTTTGTGACAATTTGCACATTGGTATGGATATCGGAAGTGAAGCTGAAACCCATGATGAAAATTCGAGTACGAAATCTCAAATTTTTAAGTGCATATAATATCAAACTACTGTGCGCGACCGAGAGGCCGTAACTCAGTTGGTAGGAAGTTAACAATCGAAAGGTCCTGGGAACGATCACAGCGACCGACCATCCTATTGAAGTTTTCCCAGGTATTTTCAGTCGCACCAGTCCACTGGCGGGATTATATCTTCGAACTTGTCGCTGACCTTCCCTCATCGTTTCCTCTATCCTATAAAGGCTGAGCAAAAGTTGCCTATAAGTAACTCAAGTAAGACGCCAAATTCTCTCTGCATGCTTTCGCACTTACCCTACATTGCTGCAGATGAAGTGTATATAATAGAAGAAATATCGTAAGGAAAGCTTATACCGGCACCACATTAAACAAGTAAGCGATGCGGTTCTACTAAAAAAAATCGCGAAGGCTCCGACCGCCCCTTGATAGTACCTCAGACACACGAACATTCATTTTTAGAAACAAGTTGGCAACACTTACGACTGAGATGTTTATAGACGGGATGAGGTACAGAATTTGTCTATTGTGTCAAATAATCCTTATGCCAAGTTAGGTGCGAATAGGTCTAACGTTATGGAAGAAACTTGATAAATCGATTTTACAGTACGTAGGAAACAATGACCAATGAGGTGCTTGGGGACCTGCAGGATTTTTCTGCTGCGTTCGATAATGTTCGCGCCAATCGACCCAGATGGACAGACGAAAGTATTGAGTGGTGTTTTGCATAACCATGCTACCAAGGGACCTGAAACGGCAAGGTAAATCGAAGTCGTCAAACGTAATGTGAAGGCAGTTCTTTCTCTACCTGATTTTGTTTAAACAATACCGTGCACGAAAGACCGAGTGCATATAGTGCAAAAATTCCGTAACTGAAGGTTGTAGTCTCACCAAGTTGAAAATTGTCACACTCATCGAGGAGGTTGAATCCAAATGTAAAGTCAGTTCCATTTGCTTTGGTTTAGGCACTAGCCTGCTTTACAGAAAGACGGACATAATAGAAAATAGCCACGATAGCCCAATGGTAGAGCGCTCACCTCTGGTGCTAAAGGTCGTCGGTTCGATCCCTTCTCATGACATGAGGGCTTTGTTGTGGACGAACAACGCGTGGGTTTTCTCCGGGTTCTCCCCCCCCCCTTTCTTCATTCGACTAATTCATATCATCATCCATCCGGCCTGATGCAGTTGCCTAAAGGCCTTAAAAATTAAATTCCAAAAACAATAAAAAAGGGTATTTGCGGGATAGCTTGGAAGGTCCGCTAAAAGTGGTTTAAAATAAAATAATTTCACATTTACTACGAGCAGTGGTATCGAGCCGCCGTAGTTCAGTGGTAGAGCGTTGGCGTAGCATTCGGGAAGTAGTGGGTTCGACCTCAGCGACCGACCATCTTGACTGGGTTTCTTTTTACAGGGTTTTACCTCAGACACACCAGGCAAATGTCGGGATACCTTCAACATAGGCCCTGGCCGACACCTTTCCCCTCCTATCTCGGCCTGAGCCTTTGATGCCTGAAGGCCATAAAATTCAAATTCAAATTAACAGTGGTACCAAAACTTTCAGGGGTTCTTAATTTTCGCCGCATCGTGGAATTTGTTGACCATCACCACGACTTAAACGTAAATGATCACTTTTCCACTAGTGACTAATACAGGTATTCCAAGTCAAGCTGTTCAGCCTGATAATGTACCGTACCGTACTGAACAAGTACGTATAGTAAACAAATATCGTAAAAGCATGTTGCAGCTGTAGGTAGCATATTATTATAGGTACTATCGCGACAAAAGGTTAAAAAAAACAACTGAAAATCCGAGTGAGATATTTTCAATTTCACAGACGTGCATATCGTACAAAATGTCAAAGGAAGATCATTGGGTCAGTATGTTGAAAAAAGATACATAAAATCCATGTCTCTGTTTTCGTTGAAGTACTAGCTTACATTGGACAACCAAAACAAAGTTAAGAGTATCGCCAAAAAATTACAACCAAGACCTGCATTCGAACACGAAATATGTGCAGAATTACGGTAACTGGTCCACTCCATACTCTAGCATCTAGAAAACATTCTTCTCGTGTACAAGGGTGCAGATAGGAATAAACGGGACTAATTACGTAAGCAGAAAGCTGGTTTTATTATTTTTAACGTAAAATAACCGAATTTCCGTAATCCAAACTCAGTAATGTATGGGTGGACAAGTTATCGTAACCCTTAAAAAATGATCTGAAATCAAATAAATCGGAAAAGAAACGTTTTTTATACACATGGAGGGCAAGTGTAGCAAAAAAACACAACTCCTCTTCCGATTCTGCCCTCTGCCTTTATTTTAACACTCAAAGCATTTCGCTCCTTAACCTAGAAGCTTTTTCAGGCGAACAAAGTAGTTTTAAAGCTGTATGTTAATTACGTGTTCGCGTTTATGTACAATCAGCGCCAAAAGTTTGTACCCAGTTGTAAAGTTCCTTCTCCGAATAGCCTTAGAATGGATAGATCTATTTGAGAAGTTTTCTATAACTCTTTAAGATACAAACAAACTGTTTTATATGGGTCAGTCTAGTAACTTTGGACGTCGACCCATCACGATTCACCTTTAGCTGTTAAAATCCACACCTATGCCGGGACTCGAATCCGTGACCTTCGAGCCGATGGCCTACCACCGTAGACGGCTCGACCGGCTCTTTAAGATACAAGAAATCGTACCCAAGTCTATTTCAAAGTTATTCGAAAACGAAATTTTACGACTGCGTACAATTTGGCGCTGACTGTACATGTGAGTGAAGGGAAGTTAGTAAAATTGTTTTAACACTAGAGTACCAATAGGTAATGTTGTAATGACACATTGTAAATACTCTAGTGTAAAAAAAAAATACTTCCCCGTCACTTTCATATACTTCTCTGTGCATGAAATTAGTATTAAAGCAATTGATAAAATTTGTTTTGCACAGTGTACTAGCATGTTAAACAAACAAAATCGCATTGTCCTCTGGAAAAAATTACCTTTGAAGCACTGGTAACAACTGACATTCAAAATAAACCCTTTTGGCAACCACGTGAATAAACTGACGCATTTAACCCTACCACAACGAAAACACTGACCTACGTTATAGTACACAAAGTAAATAAGCAGACTCTTTACATCTACTTACCGCATGTACACTCTTCGGGTCCTGTAGCCACGCATTGTACATTTCCTCAACATATGCTGAGGAACTTCCATTGAGAAAGGGCTCTGCTTGCACCGGGGCATTGTAATGTCTTACAGAAACACAGCACGAAGCTGAAATCTGTGGAGCTTTAGTCCTCACTAGCCATGACGCAAAAGATTCCGGTGCAATTTGTGGCACCAAGGGTAATAATGAACCCAAATTATTGATCACTGTTCGAGCGCGATGCATTGTTGCACGTCCTTAGATATTCTAGAAATATTGTAGCCACCCTGACGGTATGCTGAAGGCCCAGTAGTTGTTCTTGGGCCGCCTCTGATGATCAAATGGCTCAAAACTACACTGAACACTTCACACGTTGGCCTGTTCCCAAAAACTATATTCGGCGAACAGACAGTTTGCCAAGTATTGCCCACACTAGATTTCTTTGCACACAAGATTTGTTTTCTTTTATATAGCTGAAATCTGAAAAAAAGAGAACAAAAACATTATGTAGCAATTACTAGTAGGTTGAAATTTTGTAATTTTAAGAGTGCTCAAGGAAAGAACAACAAACATGAACACTGGAAGAAAAAGTACAATGGCTATCCTACATTCAAGTACATGAGAACAGTGACAAATAAAGAAATGAAAAATGTGAAAAAGGGCAAGTATATAGTTGGCAACCGGCCCCAGTATCATCTGCAATAGCGAGAGGTACGTAGGTTCGAATCCCGTTGCCTATCCAACCAGTGAAGTATTTTTTTAAAACACCTTTCCTTAAACAATTCGTACTAAAAAAGTAAAACATATTTTTGTTTCTGCATGATTGAAAATGCGTGGGGCGCGTTTTCATATACAGCCACTTTAGAAATTCTTCAATTGGCGCGCCGCATGCTTCTCTTTTTAGTCATGAATAAACAAAAATATTTTATACTTCTTTGTACGAATTGTTTAAGGATGTCTTTAAAAAGTGCTTTTAAGTTGTTGTTTTTTCGAGTTACTTCGGTATTCAATATACTTTTTCTCACGCTAATGATTTGAGACCAAATCCTAAAGTAGTATGCAACCCGTCAAACTCTCCATCGTTGCAGGATAGTATTTATGATTTGTATTAAAAAGAAAATTTAAAAGATGCTATTAAAATATGTAGAAATATATGAAAGTAACAATGGAATATTGTATTGTACTGACTTACGTCGCTGTGCAAAATTTCATCAATGTATGACGTCGGGAAGTGAGTTAACGTTAGGACACCACGAACTATTGTAAACTAAAGGAAAAAAAACAGACTGGTACTACCGAAGAGCCTATTATTACAATAATACATATATACGTAGGAGCATGTGCCAACACCTTACAACAGGTAAAACTCGCTATACAGGGTGTCCCGAAATAATGAAGCACACTGCGGGAGGTGATTACTTCGAAACATGAAAAAGAGTTCGTGTGAAGAAATTTAATTATGCATGGTTTCGGAGCTACATAAGCTCAAAGTTGAGGAGGCATCGTCGTAAATGACGTCATAGCCCGATACATAACGGAAGCTGTGTCAACTTAGCAAATCATATTCGAAGTAGTAGCCGATACATCTATTTAAGCATTTTAGGAGTGCCGAATAGACAGGTTTCACAATCTAATAATTTCACTGTCAAGGAATTAAATGGTTTAATGTGGCAAGCATAAAATCTCCTTTAAGCTGCATTCGCCAATGATAAGAAACTTCAATAGATGTATCAGTTACCACATCAAGTGTGATTTGCTGAGCAAACCCCGCTTATGCCATCTCTTCGAGATATGACGTCTTTTGTGACGACGCCACCATAACTTCAAGCGCCTGTAGCTCCGAAACTACGCATATTTCGAAATTTTCCCAAAAGGAACTTTCTTGTTTTGATGAGGAATCGCCTCCCGAAGTTTGTTGGTGTACTTCATCAACACCTTGCATATCGAAATTTCAGGTTAGAAAATGACAAACCCGGCTGACGTATAGACAGTTCGATTTCTCTTCTCAAGTATACCCTATAATCTTTTATTCCCTACCGGCATCATCTACGGTCTAGGAACCCGCTGGGGTTTGGGAAAACACGTCTCTAACTAGGTGGTGTTCACAACTATCAAATCAATTTCCGAATTTGTACGGCCGCTTGATAAACCCCACTTTAAAACCCAGTGGTGTTTTCTTTTTATTATTATTATTATTATTATTACAATTATTTTTTGTTTTAAAATGATTCTTGAAATGAGGGCACATCACATAAGTGTATAGTAGTGAAATCCATTGCATTTTAGATTGTTAGAATGCAATCATGACTGTCATTCTAACTCCAGAATAATACTACTATCTAAAATCTACAACACTTTACCTTTGCGATAATGAAATACAAGGAAGTACTCGAGCTCTGACAGTACTCCAATACAAACTATTGAACAACATTTTTCCATCTGTTGATTTCGTAACCGAATAGAACGAACTAGCTCTTCTAACTAATAGATTATAGATTGTGAATTCTGATGCTCTTTACTGTCAATCTTTATTAATAAATTACTTACAAATTAAATATTAATGAAGTATATCATAAAATTATGAACAACGTACTTATATCAAATTCAGTACAAAATTACTTGATTCCACAAATATTATCAATGGTAATGTAAATTTTCAAATAGATACCACATTTATACAACACTTGATTGCCATCCACAAAAGCACAGAGATAATCAGGAAATCACAACACACTATTTTTTTTTTTTTTTAAGAAGAAAACTCTACACTGTGGTTATCCCGTCCGTTGTGGTCTGGTGGTTGGAGTACCGGACGACAAACGACACTGGGGACGGTTGAGCGGCAATTCAGACCCTACTCGGGCGATAAGAGCGATCACCTCTGGCGCGTATGGTACTTGGTTCGATCCCGGCTCGAGACATGTGGGCTTTGTGGTGAACAAACACCGGGTGCGTGGGTTTTTTTCCGGGTTCTCGTTTCCTCCTACTTTTTCCACCAATTCTCCCATCCCCATCCATTCACTCTGAGCCCAAGTTCCCTAAAGGTCTTGAAGAAAATCAGACCCTACTCAGACGTATCAGTGAGGCTATCTTGAATGGGGTTCTCCCTCAGTCTCACTTGTCAATGCTGGAATCCAGGATTAACAATTATCTTGGAATCCGAACCACGCCGCTAGACAGAATAGACCCACTCAAGTACCACTCTCGAGTCTGCAAATTACCAGCACAGGGATGAAGCAAACGTAGCAGCACTTTCGCGTACACCCACCGCTAACCGGGGGCTACGCCCCCCGCGACTTACGCCGCCCAGCTCTTCCCCCCGCCTTGCACATCGAGCGCCAGCCCTGGTTTATTTATATACATCCTAGTTTTCAGTACCCCAATCCCTGTGCTCAACTGATGACGTACCTCCTGTTAATTTGAAGCGTGGAGAAAGTCCTACTCGAACTTTCACGGTAGTGACATACCGTCACCGAATGAGCTCTGTACATAGTTTTACATTTACAGTTTATTCCTAAAACCCGAAGAAGGAAAAAAAAGTTACATCCCCAAAAAACCGATGAAACAAACCTGGGCCCAGGGCTTGTTTTTTTCTTTTCTTTTTTTTTATATTCGGTTTTCTCAAACCCTGCTTTTAAATGTGTTTTCTTTTTTTCTTTTTTTAAGTTTTCATTTATCACCTCACGGGAGTGTAGGGATAGATTGACATACATCATTTCTAGAGTCGAATCAATTTCGAATTTTATTCAACGATTTACATCTCTTTTTTTTTCTCTCTCTCTCTCTCTCTCTATTCCGTGCCCGTTCTCCTTTGAGAAAAATTCTCAACGTTGTCCTTGATATTTAAGACGACAATCAATATGGTTTTCAATCGCGGATCTCCTAACCCGCACTCTTTCTGGCAGGGAACGATTGTAACATTCTTGGTCGCGGCAAAATCTACTATTATATACCACCGTTTCTCGAGCTGTTTCCGGGACTTAATTAAATAAAATTCAAATCCAAATACTATATTTAAATTCAATGTTGAACAATACTCTTCTTTTTAAAAACTCCATATAAATTGTGTTCTATTAAAAGGTAAATAAACTATAATTTTCCCTTTCTAATATTAATATACAACTTTTATTATGTATAATGGGTGAAGAGAAGTCGCCGTGGCAGTGGCGCGTCTGACAACGAATTCGGCGCTCCATGTTCCAATCCCGGCCAGGACGCTGGAGACTTTTCTTCAGTGTTCCCATGTCTCACTATCTGAGATGTACTCAGCCTTCTATCAAAATTGAGTACCGGCGTGTCCTGAGCATCTTGGGAAGTAAAGGAGATCAAGCATGGGATTGACCACCCCAGCTCACTTCACTTCGTGCCGTAGGTGGAGAATGTTCGAATTCTGAATTTAATTTGTAAGGCCTTTAGGCAACTTTGGCTCAGGCCGGATGAATTGTGGAAATGAAGGAAGTAGGAGGAAAGGGGAGTACCCCGAGAAAACTCATGCATAGTGTGTTTGTCCACCACATGACATGAGCAGTGATCGAACCGACGAGCCCTATACCACTTAGCCACCGCGACCCAGGTGGAGAATGAGAGTATGTGAAGCGCAACTTCGACATTTCCCCATGCGCCGCGGCATCGCACAGTGAATCACTTCCCTTCACTTACTTATTACGGGTGAAGAACGAGGAAGAAAAATTAAATACGCAAGACTTGCAAAAGCTCGTGCTTCTTGCTCAGAATGAGTAACAAATTAACGAGATGTTAAACAACTGAAAAATAAAGCTGTGAACAACATGAAATCAAAGAAAAGTAGAGAAAACAAAGAGAGAGTAACATCTGGAACCACAGCAAACATCAAAACCGCAGGAGCAAAGTAGAACGGGTACTGAGCTTCAAGGGAGAATATTATATGTAGATAAGGCGAGAATAGCAATGATGACAAAAAAAAAAAATTAGAAGAAACTCTTCTGTGAGCCGATAAACAAAGAGTTAAAAGAAAGACTGATTAATTATTTTCACATAGAGTATTGTGTTATACCGAGCCAAAACGTGGTCTGTATGAAAAAAGGGGAGAAAGAAAACTGGAAATATGGACATGGAGAAGAGTGGAAAATCGCAGAGGAAGTCTTCAAAATATGTAAATGCTGAATAGTAGGCAAGAGATGAGTAATACCGCAGGCAATAAAGAACAAAAGAAACTCGTTAGGACATTAGATGCGCACAGACTAAATACTACAGGATGAAATAGAAGGTATGGTTGAGGGAAAAAGAACAATGAAAGCACAAGATTTTAGCAAATGGAGGGGCTTTACTGGGCCCTGAAGGACTTGTCGTTTCCGGCAGAACACTTACGCTATGCAAACTGTTCATTTGGGGTTCACGTGTACGAAAATTACCCATTTGGTGGTCTCCGGATTTGGAAAGTTTGAAGACAGTATATGGTTGTAGTGTTTCTCAAAGACAGAAAATTCCCAGGACATATATTACCAATTATATGTAATGCGCAACAAAGTGTAATGGATTCGATATCGAGAAGAGGTCCTGGGTTCAATAACAGCAGCCAAACATACAGAATGTTTTCCCGGGTACTTCTTCAGCCACACCAGGTACATGCGGGGATGGTACCAGAACGTGGAGATCCGGAAAAAACAGACTTTGGGGTTCCGATCCGGACCGGAGTGCGTTATTTGGAGACCCATAATTCTCAACCATTTTGATGGAGCGGTCCCCTTTCTGTTACATTACATTAATGCGTCCCCCCAACATTATATTCACGTGGTGTTTGGTTTAGCCTTTAATATGAATATTTTCATGCGGGACCTAGGTAGGGTGGGAAAATCTCAAAAACAAATTCTGTTCGCAAATGTTTCCTTCTGACGGCTTTTATCCCCTACTTCTATGAATGTTACTCTCTAAAACCTTATACAAATTTATTCTACGGTTCATGATGCAAACAACGAGAGGTTACTCATTACGCTATTGTAATTACGAGTGTAGTGAAGCTAAGAAAAATAATTTAATTACTCATGCATTTCAGGGTATATATAAAAGGTTTCTATTGGAGGATTTTTTTCGAAACTGAGCCAGCACACAGAAGAATGTTACAGGTATACGTAAAAAAAAAATACCCCTAAATTAAAACACTCCCTCGAAAATTATGCGTGAAACCGGAAAATTGCTTTTAAAAAAGCAGTCTTTGTCCCTTTTTCGTTTACAAACTCATGCTGAAGATTTGTAGTTCATTTCATTCCTTGAACTAACAGGAAACAATGTTAATAACACGCGTTCCTTTAAAAAAAATAAGACAACAAATCCTACTAAAAATTAAACTTACTTACTTTATTTTCAAGAAAAATACTTTCTGCGATATTCACAGTACGAACGGGGTAAATTTTCACGGCCCCCTGTTTGAGAAATACTGGACTAGACTACTCGATTCGAATCACTTCAGGTCAATCATCACGGCCGGCCCCCCGGTTATGAATCTCAGTCCTAGAGGATCCACCCTGTCATGTTAATACAAAACGCAGAGCGTACTCTATCTACTCAGCATGTTCTGACATGTGATTCACCATCATTAGCCATGAACCCATTTTTTTTTTAATGTTACGTAGATATTTTCTATTTTTCTGGAACTTGAACGTCATCAGTTCATTTTTGACTGGAACGTGGATAATTCCTTCTTTTGAGGAACTTGAACGTAAAACGTCACTCTTTCAATTCAAGACCTTGAACTGAACTCCAAGGTTCCTATCAATGATAAGGAACTGAACTTTGAACGTTGCTTTTTGTTAGGAACTTTCGAGACTGGCAGACAGTTTAAAAAAAAAAAAAAAAAAAAAACATGGGTAGACAAAAACTTTGTCGAAAAAATCGACCTTCAAACTTTGTGTGTTGCTACATTTGTATGGAAATTATGCCTAAACTCAGCTAATTACAACATAACCTATGCAAAGCATGTAATATTTTCTCGGATAATAATGGTATTGTACAAAAACAAAAAAATTCTAGAAATATGGATTTTTTCTGTTAGGGGTTTATGCAATATGCATCTTAAAATTTTTAAACATTTCTTGTCTTTTGCATATAATATGCGATTCACACAATGGTCCAATTTTCAGATTCCAAATTAAGAATCTAGAAAAGAATCATGCTTTATAGCTTTACTTTTTCCAGAACTGACCGAAAATTCTCTTCAATGTTTACTTTTTTTATCACATCAAATGAGCGCTATAAGGAAAGATTAACACTTTTAAAAAGATCCCTATATTTATATTCTCACGTTATCAGTGGATCTCCACCACGATAATACTGTTTACGCTACATCATCACTTGAAGGCTAAGTTTTAGGAAAAA
This sequence comes from Lepisma saccharinum, assembly GCA_022664845.1. Taxonomy (NCBI): domain Eukaryota; kingdom Metazoa; phylum Arthropoda; class Insecta; order Zygentoma; family Lepismatidae; genus Lepisma; species Lepisma saccharinum. The sequence continues at coordinate 20,101 of JAGDQP010014923.1, read as the reverse complement.
TCTAATGTGAATAAACAGAATCCAATACTCTTGTATCAGAAATTTTCCACTTCTTAACGGGTCGCTCATCACAGGTCACATAACTAGGTAAAACCGGTTTCATCGATTACAATTTAAATTACAAAAAGCTATCTTTGACGCATCACACGTATCAACAATACCATTTATAAGACTCCGTGTAATCTGGCGTAAATCAACCATAAACACACACTTCTTAATCCATTTATAATTACCAAGTTCTACACGAACAATGAACTTACTATTTATGGGCTACTTCAGTAATTAATGACCTTTCTCCCAGCGACTCAACAATTTATTTTTGAAATCCCAGCCGGAATTCGAACTCAGGACAGTGAGAGTCGTGAACCGAAGCCTAGTGTATGAGACTACTTGATCTCTACGGTCAGCTTCAGCTCAGGAAACCTAGTGCTCAAGATCAAATTAATGACTGATCATCCGTTTCCCCGCTAGTTTCACAAGATATTGAATGTACAGGACAAGAATGTTGATACAAGTGCATATTTAAACCTTTACAATATAACCTAATGCATTCACCTGTGTATCAAGGTTCTAAACACAGCAGAACAGACAGTACACTGCTCGCCTTGTAATAGAAAAGATCCGGGTTAGATTCCTGTGCCGGCCATTTTAATTAAAGTTTTCCTTGGTTTTCCTGGGCAAGTGCTTGGGTGATACCTTGAATAAGGCAAAGGTCGATTCCTCCCAAAATCCATACCCTCGTTGCCAAATATATCCAGTATAAAACGAGCAAAATTATTAAATAAATAGACAACACAATATACGTAGCGTCCATGGAAACTACAAGGATCTGACAGGACCTTCAACTTTCGATCAGACTCTCTTATTTACGTTACTCTGCCTACAAAAGAAGGGAGGTGGCCTGGCTTATTTACTGTGCCATCCCAATGTTTGAATGGTGTACCTGAAGAAAAACAAGATGAAATGTGTAGTCTGGGTGATTACATTAGTCTCCTAAACATACAACGTCCTTACTAATCTCACATGATTGCCCCAGAAATTAAATTTACACCTTTGAAGCAAGCAATTAACTTTACTACTTCGCAATCAGTAACCAGCTAAACATCGGCTTACGACTATTAAGGGAAATTTAGTACTTTGAGATATCCACAATCTTATCACAAACACATCATTAAAAACAACGTATTGAAAAATTGTAACTTAGTTTCAAAAGTTATACTTAACTAAAGGACGCTATCTAGCGAACTGGAAATTCCAAAATGTCATTCAAGGTAAACACTACTGCACGACCTTTAATATCAAAACCTCGTTCAATAAAAAAAGATAATGCATCAAAACTTATATAGCCTATATTTTTACTCGTTACCAAGCAAGCTACAAATCTACACAAACTAAAAAATCATTTTTGTAGATTTTTTATTTAAATCGATTTTCTTTATTTGAATCAAAATATTGTATTGAAATAATTAGTGGCACTGAAGAAGCTACTAAGTTTGATTTTCCCCTCTAAATACCAAAACCACTAAAAACTACTTGGTAAAATTCAGAAAAATGTGGTGTTCGCTATGGAAGATAGTCATGGAAAATAATCAGTTACAACTACATGTAATAATTTTGAAAAAGAAGGAAGATATGGCATTACTCACTTATGGCATATTTTACAAAGGGAAGTTAGCATGTAGAAAAATTCAACGTTACTTTCGTCGATGCACGATGAATGAAGTGGTTTCAGAGGGATATACATCGTAATTAAGTTCGAAAAGAAACAATTTACAATGATTCTATGTATCAGCTTTCCTTCTAAAATGGCGTCTGTTGTCCTCCTTTCTTTCTAAGCAATTCCAAATTTTATAATCGTAACTGCCATATATTTCCAGGCTACATCTTCCTAACGAAATATTCTAAGATTTAAGTTTACAAACTTTAGGCAATCTCTCACTTAGGGTGTTCCCAAATTGATAGTACAATTTTGAGAGTTGAAAACTCTTATGGCAATATTTCATAAAGTATGAGAGCTATTTTGGAGCCGCATCTGCTCAGTGGTAGAGCGCTCACCTCTGGTTCGTGGGGTCCCCGATGCGATCCCGGCTCGTGACATAAGGGCTTTGTAGTGAACAAAAACCGTGTACGTGTGTTTTCTTAGGGAATCCCCACTTTCTTTAATCCATAATCATTCATTTGCTCTGATCCAAAGTTGCCTAAAGGCCTTGGATAAAATTCAGTTCAATGAGAGCAAATGAGTACAGTCAAATCAATAGGGGACAACGCAGCTTTTCATTTTCATCCTTCAGCATACACAAAGCTAAACTTTATACTTCACGTCGATCACTTAGGTTTCAGTTTACATCATAAGAGCCTACCATCACATAAGGACTAAAAGGTAAACTTCAAGCTTGTATACCGTATGATTTAAACCACAGAATGATTAAAAATACTACTTTATTTAAATCATTGACTGTTCTTTTAAAAATCAATCAACCTTGCTTTGCAGCTTAACTGTGTTTGAAAGAGTTCACGGAAGATGGCATTTATAATGGCTCACTACAGAAATCTTGGTGTTACAATACTGCTTTTTAATTTCTCAGAATTTAAGGTGGGTTACAAATGTGTGAAAAATATACATCTTGCACACGATGCGATAGCAGATTAAATTAAAGGTCATATGTGCCATTGTTTTAAATGGAAAATTACATTATTTCGTCAGACAACAATTGATACACAGACATATTCTATAGCAACAGTTGCGTTCGTCAGCGAGTTTAGAGACGACATCTATTCTATATTTACAGCACGGAATTATCTTAACAAGATAAAAGGTGAAACATGTAATGTAAGTAGCGTCTTGTATAAAAATATAACAGATTTATTTCGTCCAGAAGAACTGGTCGCAACGAAGAATATATAATTGATTGGTCCGTCTTTCAACAAACAATAAAAAGCTACAGATTATGGGACGTCTTCCTCAAATGTTTTCATACATACAGACTTGTCTTTACGTACTGCCAAACGTCTAAACATTTCTTATTTAACAAAAATTAAAATTGTATCCAAAATTGAAAGGCAACCTACAAAAGAACAGAGAAAAAGACTGCTTAAAATCCAACTACATCTATCCTGCAGTGATTTTAGGATATGACGTTGTGTGAAAAATGCTTACGGCCGTTCTGAATCTCTCAAGCAACGAACTACATATCTACATTTAAAAAAAAAATCCTTAGTGTACAGCGAAAATATATAACTCAAAGAAGCGTTGAGAAAATAATGCGATTCAGGAAATTTAATACATGGTTGGAAAACAGAGATACCAGAAGGATGAAAGAACGCTGTATGCTGTTGAAACTGCGTATGTACTATGAAAAGTAGATCATACTTGAGACTAGTAATATAGCTTTCAAAAAGTACCACGGAAAAAAGTTTTTTTTTTTTTTTTTGTTGCAGGAAGAATCCAGAATGGCGAAACGAGAATGCTATTTCAGATTGACACCATCACAAAGAAAAAAACCAAATACTGTACCAAGATGGAATAATTAAGATTAAATCGGTATAGTGCTTGATGGCTTGCTGTATATGTGAATCAAGAAACTCGACTAAAATATAATTTTTAATTAACACTTGTTCTAGTGTGTCAATTCTATACATTACATGCTGTAAAACAGTTTGAACCTGGATGGTACTAGATACCATTTTAAAGGTAGTCACGCTCAACATTTGAACAATATACATACAAGACACTAAGTTCAACTTCTTTTCATCCTAAAATCCATCTAGGCATGCACCTAGGAGTTTGTTTCGGGAGGGCTAAAAGATATGTGTCCAGGTATGAAATGTACATTAAATATAAAGGGTCTATAAGAAAAGATTGTTACAAACTTTGGGAGGTGAATCCTAACATCGAAACAAGAAAAAAAAAAAGTGTATATAAACATAGGTCGAACTCCGCTTAGTTTTCGAGACACAGGGTTTGCAACTTGGAGCACAAAATCGACCATTTATATTGGTAAATACAATGAATATTTCGCCATAAATATTTCCGAAAACTAAATTTTATTTTCGTGCATCGCTTAAGATTTATGGCGAAAAATTCATTGTATTTCCCAATGCAAGGCATAGATTTTGGTCTCTCGAAATCTAAACAGAATTCGTACCATGGTTATACGAACTTGTTTTCTTATTTCGATGTCACAACCAGGCAAATATCGGGGTGGTACCTTCAACTTAGGCCAAGGCGGATTCCTTCCTGTATTTTTTCCTATCTCTATTTCGACCTGAGTAATTGATGTCTAAAGGCAAATAAAATTAATTCCATTATATCGCTTCCTGACTTTATTTGATCAAAAAAAATGGCTTAAATTTTCGGAAAGCTACTTCCTTGATCCCTTCACCGAAGGAGGTCAAGAAGGCTCCTTCGCATTTGCACCCAGTGCTTCAGTACGGCCTGACATTATTCAGATTTCTTTAAATAGGATGGAATAAACATGACCTTTATCCTCTGCCTAAAGGAGCATTTCCCATTCGCGACAAATCTTCCACCCTATATAAGGCTGAACCTATTCATATGCTAATACCTAGTTCACGACTTCAAATAAACAGAAGCCCAGCACATTTTCACTATCGTAACGCGTGGTAGAGACTCCCTGACCGAATTATTCCTCTAATTGCTTCACATTTTGTGAGTTATAGTCCTAAATCAATCAGAAATCCGACGGATCATGTCCTTCGTTAAGCACTCCTTTGTACAATATAGCGACCTTCGATATGAACTGGATGTTCACCTCGAAAACTTTGGTAGACAGTGTGCCCGAAGGCAGATCCAAACCTGAGGTCACTAGGAAAGAAGAACAGAAAGGGGGTCGTTGGTTGTTTACGTTTGCCGTCAATCAGATGAAAATTACGTCATAACTACAGCTTAACGTGAGCTCCGATGTTCCCACTGACAATCCGAGACACCTTGATAACAAGGCAATAAGGGTTACCACTAACACACGGAGAAAACAGGTAAGAGAACTCTGCATGACCCCCATCATTTCCAATGACTCCACCCTAGCTGCATTATATTTCAGTAACAGACATACCCGCGAGTAGTTTTTATAATTGTGAATATCTGTAGTACTACGAGGATTAGCTTTGAGCATCAAAGTAAGACAATGTAGCGGTCTCCCTGCATCAACCACCTACATTGATATTTAGATACAATTTACGTAGCATAAATATACAGAAAATTGTCGCAGCTTAGTTGGCAGAGGGAGGTCCTGGGTTCACTTGAACCTAATTATAACTTTCAGGCATCCAAGACTCAGGCAAAGATAAGGTTGGGAGATAGGATGTCGGAATGTAGTAGGTCAAGACCTAGATTTGTAGGTACCATACTGGCCGGCTTTGATTTTTATCATCTACTGAGAAAAAAGTCAATTTTTACCAATAGTTCAATGCTGGTATTTAGGTAAAACATCAAGGTATAAATTATTCACTGAAATGGATAAATTCACCAATAATCATCCCACTCCATTCTCACATTACACTAAGACCGTGGTGTTTCCATACATCAAATCCACGGCGCAGCTTAATTTCCAGCCCAAGAAGAACGAAAAAGGAGCGCCTTCGATTCGAAGAAATATAGTATTATACTACCATGGTACAGCCAATTTTCTGTATCTGGGGTAGTCCTCGCACCTCAGCTAAACCAACTTCCAATTACTAGTTTCAAAATCAAGGGTTTTCACTACATAAGGAGATATTTGCTAAGGAATCTTACAGCAAATCGTGCTGTGTGAAAGAATGAAGACATTATCTCATTTATACAAAAACCTGCGCGTGCTAACATATTTACGTTAGTGCATAATTTGTACTTCTCAACAAGCACCTTCGTATGTAGTGTGAAGTGCCTTCGATTTCAACACCCGAAGTGAGCAGCTGGTTCAGCTGAGGAAACAAGAATGATCTAGTTGGTCGCAAAGTACAATGATCAGAGCATCCGGTCGGCAACTAGAATATCCGGGTTCTGGTCATGTAACTACCAAGATATTGTTCTGTCTGTATAATTTTTTGAGAGATATTATTACTAACTAGCTGATATGACTGCCCGTCGGTGCTGAGTCAGATGCATTCAGTAAAATACGTTCGTAACAATAACCGTTGGAGGGTGTCGAATGTTCATGCCAACATTGGTGCCGTACGTTTAGTGTTATGGGAGCCATTTGGAAAAATGGATTTTAAAATGGGTTAGCAACAATGATAACTGGGATGCTTGCAAACTGAGGCATCTACAGTTTTGTGTAGCATGTTTATGTCAAGTTTGGCGCAGACACATCCAACGGTATGGAAACAATTAAAAAAAATGAATAATTGACAACATTAACTAAAACGACCCAGACCATCTCTACGACTTGTCCCAGTGCCTAATGCATGTACATGCAAAATTTGGTCTAAATCAATGGACGCGTGCAGATCAGCATGAAAGAGAGAGACAAATTGTCATTGGCTATATTTTAAACACCCTCTCAAAGGGTACCAAAGCACGCATCTGATTTTGCAGGTCTTTTTATGTTGAGATGATGTAGTATCATTCCTACATTCACATGTATTAACAAATGGAAGTTAATATTAATTGTTTGGAAAAAAAATCTAATTGTAGAAGACACGTATGCCTTGAAAAATTCAATACGTCTATTAAAGAATTCGTCACGAATTAGGTGGAATGGAGTTACATTGCTGGGAACGAAAATAACTAATTCACTCACTCTATGACTTACAGGACTCGTAAGTTCATCGTCGCAGTAACAAATTTGCCATTAGATTCTACTTGGAGAAAGATCAAGCCAGTTACCACCACGCCAGTTATTAACACTCGAAAATCTTTTCTAATATTGTCAATCCAACCATTTCTAATCTGCCCTGCTATCCCTTTTCTTCCCACTAACCAACAACGATGGAATATAATCTTAAGTCTTCCCTCATCTGATACTACGGTCTGCTTTTCCTTGGTTCTTCTTTAGCATACGAGTCATACAGCAGATACAAAACTAGAGAGAAAGTGTTGTTTACGTCAACCAGCTATTGTGCTATATTTTGCAGTATGTACGCTTTATACCACTCCTTTGAAAATAATTTACACAAGTACTTCTGTAAACACCTTGTGACAGCCAGTAATATAAAAAGTGCTACGAAAAGGCGCTTACTCGTTAAATGTTGAACACTCACTCAACGTGCTCGCCTCCAACGCGGAAGCAGATAAATAAACCAACGTACTTCTCGCTCTCTCAATCTCAATTTGCATCATCACTCAAAACTGTTACATTTTGCGTTACAACTTTCACACACGTTGGAAATATTAATTTCTGGCTGATCTAAACAGCAAACAAAAACTAATATAAAACTGTATACGAATTTGAACTGAATTACGTCCTTTAGGCATCGTTGGCTCAGACCGAGACATGGTAGGGGAGAGGATGGTGGAGGTAGCTGTCAAAATCTTAGTCAAAGTAGTAACCTGGCATTTGCCTCGTGAACTAAGGGTAACAATGGAAAACTAGTAAATATGGGACCCACTGCCGATCCGTGGTCGCCTGAACCACGGGGGCTGGGGGTATGGTACACGGTGTTTATAGGTCGGTATATAATGGGCAATGAAAAGATTAAAAATCTACATGAAGAACGAATCCAGTTTACGAAAAGTACAACGTACCCTAAACTAATGTAGAGTCAATTGAACGTACACTCAAGTAGCCATAACACATGAATCTGAGTAAATTGAACTACCATAATCTGAAATCGAGCCAATGTGAGCTGGATTCTAGCTTGTCCACTGCCCAGTCTCTAACCGCAGTATGCAATCTTTGCCAGTACGTACGTACTGTTTGTTAACATTCAATTTAATTTCGTTTATTTATGTCCTTTAGACACCTAATTGTCAACATTGAGGCCCTCAACTTTAATGCCATAATGAAGAAGCACGAATCATTTATAAATTAACTAAACCTAATTCTGCAGTTCTCGATTTAACACCATAATAGGTATGCCCACGCAAGTGCAAGGGTGAATTATGGTTTACATGAATTCATTGCCACGCTTAAAGGTGAAGTCAACGTGGGCTATACCAATATAAACACAAAAAATGGGTAAACAGAATGGAAATAGATACTACTTTCCTAATATTAATGACAGCAAAAACAAAATAAAAGAGATTTGCATAAGGGAACTGTCGGGTTGACCTAAATTTCGCGACCTATCAAAGCAACGCTTTGCACGTTGTGGATTTTTTTCATACGGAACTAGTGCCTGGAAATGACTGCACGAAATGGCAAACAAATGGAATTTTCGTAAGATTACAGAATAGTGATAGTGTGTTAAAAATATCTTTTGACACCACACGACGTACCTGAGTGACCTTTGAAGACCTTTAGTGATAACTCCCGCTCCAAAACAACATAGAAATCAAAATTATGAAAAGAAAATGGTACTGGTAAGTGGTAACTTAAAAAAGCACCCCATTTACCACCTTTGTTCTTGTACTCTTAAATATTTTTCTCCAATTTATGAATAGTAGTGCAGCACTGAAACAGTGGTACAGAGGAGTAGATGCCTAGATGGACTAACCCCCTCCCACTGAAAATCTTATACACACGAAAAAATACTTGTTAATGTTATTACAGGACGGATCAGTCATCTATACCCCGGGTGTTCGTACCCATTAACTCACATCAGTTAGACTGACCGGGAAACTGAAGAATTACGATAAGTTGCCCATCTAGTGTATGCACTGTGTTCAATTTTTGCGCATCCAGTCAAGAATAATAATTTACATTTTGCAACCGTTTATCCATTTTTTAAAACATCTTTACATCCTTGAAATTATCCACGTCCTCTGGTATCTGCGATCATTACAGCCCTCATAAATATGTCCCCGCTCCAGATAACTAATGCAGTAATCCATCCTATTTACTTTACAAATTCATGCAACAATAAATTTAAGCACAAACAAAATTTAAACACTGACTTGTCGAAATGATGTATGAGTTGATGAAGCCACAATTTTGCAGAAAACAATCAACAATCATTCAAAATTCCTCAAAAACAGATATATTTTTTTTGTTTCCTTTAGAAAAAAGTCCACTTCGTAGCAACTAAACATGCTAGACTTCACTTCTTGGGATCCATACGTTACGTTTCTTCAAAGTCTCTTTCACTTGTAATAATTTAAATCGGTAGTTCATTATAATTATCAGTAAAAACATTCACTAATCATCCTATAAACAATTTAACATTAATAAATGTTATCCCCTTACCGGGTATGCCTCCCTTCTGCAATCGGGTCCCACGAAGAAGACAAGTGAAATATTCAGTGCGGTTCGTTTCTGCCGTAGCACATGAGGCGCCATGTATGCGCATCTTTATCCTCACTATTACATTTTATTTGCAAAAATAAAAATGACTGTAATTTTAGTCTGCTTTAGAGATTTGCTAATATACACAGTAGTTATTATTTTACTATTAGAACTATATGTATGTAAATATCTGACAATTATATTAAGAAAATTTAAGAAATACCACTCATGAATGTGACGAAAACCTGTGAGCGTTTCTCATTGGTTAAAAATGTAGGTGTTGCTTCATATGTGGGTAACTTGCCTTGGATTGGAGATTGAGATGGAAAGTCCGCGAAAGTGAGAACGTACTGCAATACAAATTAGTTAATAATAATACAGATAAGAAAAAGCAAAGTGCAATGCGTTCGTAGAAATTAGAAATTGTCTGAGATCTACTTTTCCAATTTTCAATTGCGTATTCAAGAATAAGGAAATGCAATTGGTATTTTCCACCAAATCATCAGTGACGTATCCTGCTATTTTATTTTAAGTAGGTAATTGAATTGAATTGAATTGAAAATGGCTTTATTCATTTTCGGTACCGATCGTCAGCCGTACCCAATTGGTCAGCAATTTTCATCTAAATATCATTAAAACAAGACCTATGTCATACTATATGCGAATTAAAAAAATAGTCTCTGGTTTTCGAAGGGTTTTAACTTCATGTTTCTGTATTCTGTAACATCGTTTATACAAATTATATTTTAATTGACTTCACTTTTAAATTTATCAACAATCCAACAATGTATATTATACAGTATATTTAAATGGTCAAACTTCCATTTCTTAATATCAATATTAAAAACAATAAATTAAATTCTTTCTCTTTAAATAAAATCTTTCATGAAATAAGTCAAGCCGCACATCTCTAACATTTTCTGGTCTCTGATATGTACGACCCATAACATAAATTCCCCGAGTCGATGTATAAAAAATTAGATATCCTAAACGACCAGCATCATGTTCATTATACATTCTTCAAAATGATCTCATAGTCATAATCGGTACAAAATATTAAGTCATTTTAAAGTCATATCCTTAATCATATTTATCTCATCTCATTTCATTAATTAATGTTCACCTCCTCGCCTTTCCTTGGTTATGTTTATCTTGGCATACATCTAATAATAACTTTCTTTGAAAATTTAATAACAAATTCAAACTTTACAAGACATTATGTACAGAAACCATATTTACAATCTTTCACATTTGTCAGGTTATCTTCAACATTTCCTCTTTTTCTTCCGAAAGGGGTACTTCTTTACAATTCCCTGAATCAGCACTTTTTGACCAAGAAAATTATTTTACCCGCTTCTATTAGGTGTAAGATGTGTAATTTCCACAATTTCAACGATTTTTCTTTAAGTCGCATTCTCCGCTTCCATAATCGGTGATACACTATCTACATTTTCTTCTTGTCCTCTTCTGAAATCTTACTTGTACTCGGTTTCCAAAAAATTGATTCTCTTTTTGTCGAAACATACATATGCAAACTACTATATTGATACTGGGTTGAAACCACACTTTTTAAATATTCTGGTATTACATCCACATAAAGATGGTGATGCTCGACTTCTCTAATCGGAGAAAAAGTTTCTGTCGTAATTACTGATGTCGAATTATCCATGCACATATCGATTCAACGGGTTCATAGCTAATGGATTGGGCATGTTTCTTTTCCTTGACCTTCTGCTCTTACGATATTGCCTCATTTTCGTCTGTCTCCCTCTATCACCTGTTCTAATCTTCAATTTCTACACTCTCTTTACCTGATTAGCACATTTGATAATACTATCTTCCTTTCTCACCGTTCCTTTTTTCTTGCATTTCTTTCTAGCATTCTTGCCTCTACTTTTGTTCTTTGTTTGGAGTCAATAATGTGCGAATTTTCTATCTTGAAACCTCTACTACTTCATGTGTCGAGTACACAACTTCATTAACTTCCTAGTCTCGATTTGTTTGAATCACCGAGTCAGATGCAATGTTGTGTGAAAATTCTGCATATCCCTTCTAAGTTTCTCTTCAAAAGTTGTTGTTTTTTACGCCTAGTCTCCTACGTTTCTTCTGGATTACGTATCCCATTTTTGTAGCTAATATTTTCTTTCTGATCATCTTCCTTGATTTCATTGAGATTCACATCATCAATTGATGGTAACTCAGTACTCTTTCCAACTTCGATTCCATGGATTCAGATATCATCATTTCAGACGTATCCAATGACTCTTCACCTCTTCTATTCCAATAACTGTTGTTTCTTACTGACCAGAATTTTCCTTACATTGCATCTCTTTCACATCACTCCTTTTAGCCTTATGGGAAAAACTTTCTCCACTTTCTGTTCCATTTTCGGTGCTTATTACTTCTTAAGATGGCCGAAAAGCCTTGTCCGTTCTGTCTCTTGGCTTCATTCCCCTCTCCTACAAAACAGCCTAAGGTTCCCTCTATTTATATTCCTAACTCTATGGGTAGTTTATTCTCATAATGTGACGTTGTTACTTGGTTATATAATATATAATATTCTATATTATATATAATATAGAATATAATTTCTGTATTCTGTAACATCATTTATATAAATATATTTAAATTGACTTCATCTTTAATTTTATCAACAATCCAACAATATATATATATCCTGGATCCTCCTTCTTCTGCTTCCATAATGTCTCGAGTGTCTGACTCCGAACTCTTGAAATCTATCAAATCTTTCCCTTCTGGATCTGCAGGTGGATTGGGTGGTCTTCGTCCTTCGATTCTTAAAGATCTTTTGATTTGTAATGATGTTGACTTAAAAGATCAACTCATTACTTCTTTATGTGATTTTATTTCTATTATCTCTTCTGGAGAAGTACCTATAGCTGTTCGTCCAATTTTCTTTGGCTCCACCTTGACCGCCTTAAGAAAGAAGTGTTAAGGAATTCGTCCCATTGCGATCGGTAATGTGTGGCGTCGTCTGACAGCAAAAATTATATGTTTTCGAATTTGTGATTCCATTATTACTTATCTATCCCCTCACCAATTAGAAGTATGTGTTCCTTACGGTGTCGAGGCTGCTGTCCATGCCGCTCGTATTTTCTTTTCATCTCATCATCCTCGTCCAAAAGCCGTCGTAAAGCTTGATTTTCGCAATGCCTTCAACGAATTAAATCGCGATGCCATGTTGAAGGTGATTCAAAAATATTTCCCGTTGATTTATCATTATGTTTATCAGTGTATTCTCAAGCTAGTGATCTCTTTCTGGGTGATGACAGCATTTTATCTGAACGTGGTGTCCAACAGGGTGATCCCCTCGGCCCTGCTCTTTTTGCAATTACGCTACAATCTGTAGTCAATTCAATAGCAACCGAATTTAACTTATGGTATTTAGATGATAGCACTATCGCGGACCTCCAGACCTAGTTCTTTCTACCTTACTTAACATTTGGGATGCATCTTCAGAAATTTTCTTACATCTGAATTTTTCAAAGTGCGAAGTTAGTTTGCTAAATGTTCAGCAAGACCAGAACGATGCTCTTTACTCAAGATTCATGGACTTGGCTCCTAGAATACGATTTATGACTTCTGTTTCAGCATATCTACTTGGCTCTGCCATCTCTACCGAGGCTCTTCGCAGTCTACTGATTGAGAAGATTTCTAAACTTGAATTTTCTTTTCCCGCTTGTCTTTGATTTCAGCACATTCAGCATTCTACCTACTTCGTGCATCTTTTTCCATTCCCCGATTAATGAACTTTTTACGTTGTTCTCCTTCTTGGCGGGAAGAGTCATTGTTACAGAGTTATGATTTTACAGGCAGGCCTCGAATCGATCCTTAATTGTTCTTTGAGTGGCAAGGCTTGGTTACAGGCTACTCTGCCCGTTCGGTCAGGTGGACTTGGGATTCGTCGGGCCATGGATTTGGCGATTCCGCCCTTTTTAGCGTCTTTCCATGGCTCTCGTCGTCTCGTTGAGTCTATCCTTCCACTTGGCTTTTGCCTCGGCCGGGACGCCTGTACCGTATTTAAGATTATTCAGCAAAATGATCTACGTTAAGTAGATTAAATTCTCATCTTTTGGATGTCAATAGCTCTCAGTCTTCTTGTTACGATCCTATCATCAAACGTACACAATCGCAGTTACTACAATCCGCTACTTGTCTTGAAGATAAAGCCAGGCTACTAGCAGCGTATTCACCTGAGTCCGGTGCTTGGCTCCAAGCTTTGCCTTCTCCTCCTCTTGGCCTGCATCTTTCGAATAAAAGCTTCCGTCTTGCTGTTGCCTTACATTTAGAAGCAGTCGTCTGTGTACCTCACCGTTGTCCAGCCTGTGGAGCATTCGTGGATCAACGGGGCCTTCACGGTTCTCCTGTGTCATAGTGATGGTAGACACATGCGTCACTCTAGTGTCAATGATGTCATCATCAGAGCTCTAGTTTCTGCTAATGTACCATCGGTACGAGAACCATCTGGCTGTAGCCGCTCCGACGGTAAGAAACCTGATGGAATGACACTAGTTCCATGAAAAAGAGGAAGACCTCTATTAAGGGATTTCACCTGCGCTGATACTTTCGCCATTTAGATGTTACTCATTCTTCTTTGAAAACAGGTGGTGTTGCTACTTGTACAGAGGCCGATAAATATCGGAAATACTCTAATCGACTTGCTCAGTTTATTTTAGTTGCGATCACAATTGAATCAAGTGGTACTTGGGGCACGGCAGGCCTTAGTTTTATTAAAGAGGTTGGTCGGCGAATACAGATCGTTTCGGGTGATGCCCGTGTGACCACCTTCCTAATCCAGTGCCTCAGTATCGCAATTCAGCGAGGGAATGTATCTTCCATTCTTGGTACGTTACCTCCTGGGAAGTCATTACATGAGATTTTCCTCCTTTAAAGATAGTTTTTAAAGATTTTATTCAAATTTTGTTTAAATTTGATGGTTGTAAGGTACATTTAAAAAGATATAGTTATATTAAAAAATATATTTAATTGTTGTCAAATGAAATGTAAAAGTTGAGGATTAATCCAAAAATAATTGTAAAGCTTAAAAAAATATTTGTATGCATTAGTTAATTGTATGAGATTTAGTTAATTGTATAAATGAAATCATTGTTACGCTTAAATATTTAAATGTTCAAACTTCAATTATTTTAACAATGTTAATATTATGAAATATTAAAAACAATAAATTAAATTATTTCTCTTTAAATAAAATCTTTCATGAAATACGCTCAAGCCGCACTTCGCTAACATTTTCTGGCGTCCTACATTCGATGATATGTACAAACCATAACATTATAATATTCCTACTTTAATAAGATATGTGACATTAGACAGCACTTCAAAAGTATAAAAATCGATATATATATATTAACTTCTATTTATACATATGCGGGCCAGTTGGTAATACTGCAGTTTAACTACTTCTACCATAGAGCAATGGGAACTCCTCAAAATGTTACGTTTTACGTTCCTATAGCCATGAAAGGTACTAAAATACATGCAGAATACAAGAATCAGTAATGTAGCTCTAAGTAAGCTAGGTGCAGAAAACCTTGTTTCTTACACACACAAAGTATATATGGGTATGCATAGGGAGGGCTATCTGTCTTAACCCTTGCATAAAATACGTTTGTACGATAAATTACCTAGTTCATGTATGGACTTGCACAGCCAGCTCTGGCTTGACGTCGTCACTCTATCTAAATCTGGTATACTTCCGTAATATACTGTTCAATGTATTTCATTATTTTGGATGCGCAAAGTGTATATTTTATTCAAAAGCATGACAGGGAGGGGATATGACTGCAAGGATATATATTCTTAACTTTAGGGCCTCTTTGAGAGAGATGCATAGTTTTAAGGGATTAGCAGGTGTATGCATAAGTAGTTTCCGGTTTACCTAAGAGATGGCGCCAGCGAAAAGTACGCAGCGTATTCATTTGACACATACGTCATTTTGTTCGTCTGACATTAAACTACAAACACACACAAGTTGAGTCCGCCAAACACTAGCGTCTTTGTTTTATCGTTCAGTGATCATGTCGAAGTTTGTGCCTGAAAAAGAACATTTGCGGCACGCATTGTTTTTCTTATTTAATCAAAAGAAAAAGGCTGTTGAAAGTCATCGTGTGCTGGTAGAAACATATGGTGAACACGCTCCATCGATTAGAACATGTGAGACATGGTTTCGACAATTTAAAAGTGGTGATTTCAATATGAAAGACAGTGCGCGCTCTGGTAGACCATAAAAGTGCGAAAACAAGCAATTGCAGGTGTTATTGGAGGATGACCCAACTTAAACTCAACAGCAACTGGCAAAAGCATTAAATGTGTCACAAGAAACAACCAGCAGACGTTTACGAGCAATGGGGAAGATCAATAAACTGGGTAAATTAGTCCCACACGATTTGAATGAACGTCAAATGGAAAATCGCAAAGTCACTTGTGAAATGCTGCTTCAACGCCACGAAAGAAAATCCTTTTTGTATCGAATTGTGACCGGTGACAAAAAATTGATTTATTTTGAAAACCCAAAGCGGAAAAAATCGTGTCTTTCACCTGGCGAAGCCGGTCCTTCAACACCAAGGCCAAATCGCTTCGGCAAGAAGACCATGCTTTGTGTCTGGTAGGACCAGAGCGGTATTGTATTATGAACTCTTGAAGCTCGGCGAAACCGTTAATGCACAACGCTATCGCCAACAAATGATTAATTTAAATCACGCATTGAGCGAAAGACGACCGGAATAGGCCCGAAGACATGGCCAAGTGATTGTGTTACACGACAATGCGCCATCTCACACAGCAAAACCAGTGAAAGACACCGTAAAAGGGCTTGGATGGGACATCCTTCCGCACCCGGCGCACTCCCCAGACCTTGCTTCATCTGACTATCACCTCTTCGCATCAATGGGGCATGCGCTCGCAGAGCAGCACTTCAGCAATTTCGAAGACGTTGGAAAATGGCTCGACGAATGGTTTGCCGCAAAAAAACAAGCAGATTTTCTGGCATGGTATGCATCAATTACCTGAAAGATGGGCGAAATGTGTAGCCGATGGCCAATATTTTGAATAAAACAAAATTAATTTTCAAGGAAAATTACGTGTTTTCTTTACAAAAAAAACGGCAAAAACTTATGCATACACCTGGTATAGCTCATTGGAAAGAAGCTCCCTAGTTTTACGGAAAACTTTACTTAAATAAGAGATAGCGAAATAACACATAATTTTAGGATCATGGGCCACGTTATAATGATAATATGTGCTATTTCCATTCCACTAACCGCACAAGCGATGTTTCGGCAGCCAAGCCAACCAGTGAATAATCAGAGTTCAGAATTGAACCTCAGTCTCTTAGGTGCGAGGAGTCTTCGTAGTCCTGCTTCAAAACCAAGACATGGCCAACACTAAGATTCTAAGGTCAGAGCAGCACTTAAGTTCATGAATAAAATTGATGATATAAGAGCTAATATCTGACGATGCTTGGAGAATCGAAACAAGCAACAGAATGTTCTTACCAGCTCCCTCCAACAGTTCATGCCCTCCTCACTTTCCCTCTACCTGACGTCACAAAACACTTCCTAGAGGTTCTTTCCATTTCCAAAACTGCAGAATTGTCAATATGTCATTCACTTGTATGCGGAAGAGTTTCTTCATAGAAGGTAAAGCAAACCATAAAGAATTCTAACAATTTGTTATACAACTAACTCGTACAAATTGAAATGATGAAACAAGGAGGCGATGACTGGAAGGAGCGAAGATTTTAGAAAGAGTCTGGCTTGGCTGTAAATTACCAAAGCCGAAATAGAATGCTGTGCTTCCCAACCTTTCTAAAACCCATATTATCAATAATATATATATTACCATCTACATTGTGGCGTTTCACACATATTATAACTTGCCTGCAGCATAGCTATTCGAGACTCTACGCACCAGAAAAGCAATGAAAATAGTTTTTTTTTCAATTACATTGCACACTTTATAAGAGAAGCAGTAGATACTACATCGGAACTTTCACATTACACTTCTTTTTAACTATATATTTTTACGCCTTTTAGTATCTTTTATACCTACAGGAACCCAAAACATAGCATTTTAGGCTCTATGGCAGAAGTAGTTAAAATGCAGTATTACTTGCCTTTTTACATTTTCCTTAAATACTTTGTTTTAGATATTTGTAGCTGTAATAATTGTTGTGCCATCATGTATGTTAATTTCTGCATTAAGTAATAGCATGCACATGTTCTCTTTATCTTGTAATCAATAACAAAGCCGAATAGGTAAGCACAAGTGTAAAGGCCGCTTTAGACGACATCATTTATGCTACGATGAATCTTACGATTAGCAGTAGTACCAGAGTGTGAAAGCAAGAATGGTACAATAGGGCAAGATGCAATGGTATGAATCCATAACTTCTTTCCTTTTTACGCTGGCACACTGCTTTCGCTAAGATTCATCGTACGAGAAATTGTATCGTCTAAATCGGCCTTAAGGGCGCTGCCATGGATTGTACTGAAAATCCGCTGAAAAAAGGACAGTTTCTATTTAGAGATACATCGGAAATGCCATAAAAATTCGTACGATCCGTACTTTACAGGATAAGAAAATGTAAACGATGAGATTGCATACGAGGGATCATACAAGAAATTGTACCATAAAAAAGTGGCCTGAAGAGTCTAGACCCGCATGGCATAAAACTGTGAAGTAGTCACGTGTGTATTAAGGCAACTTTAGACGATACAATTTCCCGTACGATACCTGTACATGCGATCGGGGCACCATCCAGGGTATCCTCGTTAAATGGAGCAATGACATAGCACATACTTACGAAAAACCATTAAAGGAGCTACTCAGGGATGAAAACAATGAACCAAGGAATGGGTTTACTGTATGAACGCCAAGGAACTTGAGAATTCATTGTGCAAGGTATTAAGGCGGATAAATTATTATCTAACAAGAAGAAGGAGCGGATAAATAAGACTTGAATTATGTAGACTAGATAGAGGTTACGGACTGAAGTAGAAGCTGAAGACGGGCCCAAGCAACTACTTAGAGAAGTTCTATGGAAGCGAAGAAAAGTGTTCTCCAACTTCCCAGGCAAATATAATAAGTTCCAATATTCGATCGAAGTTGATACATCGGATCCTATAGTGAACAGCCCTATCAAATACCCCTGTATTACCTACCACTCATGCGCACCGCTGTTAAGTCTTAAGTCCACACAGAACTTTAAACATTTCCTAACGTTTTAGGACGCCACATGTGTGTATCCATGAAGAACTTTTTATATAATAACAGTTTATAATCCCGGATTAATCTCCATGATGGCGGACACTGGTGTGGTTGGTACTGTAGCTGCAGAAACAAAGTTACATAGAGAAGAATTGTAGAAGTATTTCAAAGCCATGGAGTAGTGAAAAATGGAAAACAGTGCGTAATATGCGTAAAAAGTGTCCATTTCGGTAAGTGTAGTGGACTACAAAAGGAAAAAATGTTCTAAAAATTTGGTGTGTGAGAACTGTGTGTATGGCGGTAAAGAAATAAAAATCACAATGACAGTTATTCATGTTCTATTTCTTTGCAAAATATTTCGAAACTCAATATTGAAATTGAATCATTAAGAGCAATAATTAAGTGTCTACAAGATGACATACAAGTTCTGCAACAATATCATCCAAGTGTCAATTTCACTCCAAATAATGGTGGAAATTGTACAAAGCCCCACTCGCATGACGATACTTATGATGTAACTCAAACCCAGTACATGTACAGTGCAATGGTGAAATTCACTAATGGCCCTGCAAGTATCTTACCAACAAACAAGTGCAACAGTTATCAGTCAATAAGCATAAATAAAATACACAAGTTTGAAGAAGTCAATGCAGGTAACTGTCATAGAGAAAAAAAAACTGTACAAGGATAAAAAGTATTTTAAACTCTAGTTATCCACTGAATAAGTTTCATTCCTCCGCTAGTGATAACAAGAAAGTGTCCCGACAAACAAAATCACACAAATCTAAACGTGCTGAAACTATATCAAATTCACCAGTGTTGTGTACAAATAGGTTCAGTGTTCCAGCGACACCTTAAACAGACTCTATGGATAACTCAGTTACTGAAAAAAGAATACATCCTACTGAGGAACAGAGTGATACAGTTTCGTATGAACAAAATAAAGAGTAACAACTGTACAAGGGACAAGCAAAAGAGTCTTCCCCAGGTGTTCATCTATGTTGATAGCCACAGTAGAGGGTTAGCTGAAAGAGTCAGTTACAATTTACAGCAAAAAGTAGCACTACAAGGCAGTGGAGTCTCGTGGGCTTGAAAGATGGTAGTTCACAACCAGTGATTCCGCCAGACACCTCATCAACCCTGTGGGAGGTGTCATCCTACCAAATTCTCGAACGCATCTAACTACAAATTATTACGGTAAAAATCGATAGAAACCATGCAAAACTTCAGCTACAACCTCCCAATTTTTACTTTAAACTTTCTCAAAACTGAATATCCAGGTAGAGTCCCTGCTCCTAAGAACAACGAGGAAAATACGTGAACAAGAAACACATCGTTCGATAGCTTGATTTCTCAATGAGTTAAGTACAGAATAAAACTATAGATTTCCATAAGTTATTCATTCACACTCTGTATTGAATTAAGAAAAAAAAAAGAGGAAATCCCAAATATAAAAATACGTGTTTTGAGATTGCAACCGCCGCTAGAGCTAGGCTCTTGCGACCGCTCCAGACAAGATTTTTTTTTTTTTT